>JAJQOW010001288.1:0-55454 GCA_037975125.1 Latrodectus hesperus | reverse complement strand
ATGTCCAATTTTGGACCTTGCGCCATAAAACCCAACCAACCAACCAACCAACCAACCATTAATAACTTGAGTAGGAAGGCAAACATGCGGTGAGTTATAAATACAAGAGATTTTCAGATCTATGCTGGGAAGACTTAAAATAATAGATGTAATTTCTGTGCAATTATGATTATAAATGGAGTGTAAAGTTGAGGTGAGTGAATTTTTAACAAAAATTGCTGTTCCACCACCAAGGCTGTTCCACCACAACACCTATTGTTTTTCAACAGCTATACTATTCTCATCGCTGTCAGAATCAATCATACAAATCTGTATTCACGGATGGATCTAAAACCGCAGGACATGTGGGCTGTGGAGTTTTTATCAATAATGCAGATTTTAGTTACAGCCTACATTCGTCCTGCTCCATCTTTACTGCTGAAGCTACAGCTATTTATTATGCGCTTCAGCACGTGAATACAGAAGACTATCATCAATTTTGTATCTATACTGACAGCATGAGTATTATTGAAGCCTTGAAAAACAATAGTGTTACCTGTCATCCTGTTGTGTCCAAAATTTTTAAAGCATTGGATTCCCTTGCTGGCAAGGGAAAAAAATTGTATTTTGTTGGATACCAAGCCACATGGGTCTTGAAGGCAATGAGAGAGCAGATGCAGCTGCAAAGGCTGCGTCAGATCCAATTTTACCATCGGTTCCTCTCTCAGATGTGAGAAAGGTTATAAAAAGTTTTATATATGGTCTTTGGCAGGAATCATGGAACTTGCAGGTCGTCAACAAATTACATACCATTTTCCCATCCCTCACCTCATTATCAGTTTTACCGTTACGAAGGGCTGATGTTAGATTAACTCGCCTTCGTATCGGACACACACGTTTCACACATAGACATTTATTTTTAAATGAAGTAAATCCATGGTGTGAAACGTGTGATGAACCATTTACTATTTATCATATTTTAATATCATGTTCCATTTTTAACGTCTACCGTTTTAAATTTTTTAAAACAAACCTTTTAACGATGTTTGATTTGCTGGGGGAACCACCCCACAGAAACCTATTTGCTTATTTAAGAGCAATAGGTTTTTTAAATTTTATATAATTACTAAATTTATTTTTATACATTTTAAAATTTATAAATATTTGATTTATTTTATTTTATGTTCTATTATATATTGATTTTAAAATAATTACTACACTAATTTTTGTTTTTTAAAATTTTAATGTTGCTTGGGTTTTCAAAAGAAATACATATTTATAAATAAAATAAAAAAAGTAAATAATATAAAATATATTCTCCGAAAAATTTATTCTTGGCGCAGCATGTCCATCTTTGGGACTTGCGCCATAAAACCCAACCAACCAACCAATCACTCAACATAGGCCAGACATTCTAGACTTCCTGATCACAAATACTAACTTAAGCATCTCAGCAACTGTACTTAATGATCTCTCATCTGACCATCTCCCTGTTACATTTTGTATTGGACAGCAAAGAAACACGGAAACTAATAACATTTTAACTACAAATTGGAAATTATTCGAAAATATCCTGTCTAAAAACAACTTAGAAATTCCAGAAAACCAAAACCAAGAAGAAATTAATAACTCAATCTCCACAGTAACTAAAATTCTAAGCCACGCCCATCAAAGCTCCTCAACAGAACGGAAGAGAGTCACAGATCATATAATCCTTCCTAAGGAAATTAAAACCAAAATTAAACAACGAAATAAACTTAAAAAAATCCTGCATAAAACCTTTAACCCGAATCTAAAACCAGAAATCAACAAATTAAATAGAGAAATTAAAAATGAATGTAACAAATTTAGAAGTACTAAATGGATAGAAAAACTCGAATCACTCCAAACGGAGGACAATTCACTATGGATTATGGCCAGAAACTTCAAAACTAAAAGCTCAGTTAACAGACCATTACATGGAAAAAATGGACTAGTTTACCAAAATGATGAAAAAGCAGAGGTCTTTGCCGACACAATGCAAGACCAATTTAGTGAAAATAGTACAAATATTGATGAAGACTTCGAGTTACATGTCGAAAAGACCAACCGAGAATTCTTCAAAAATAATCCAGCAAAAGGAAAACTAGCTCCAACCTCCTCACAAGAAATTATTAATATAATCGACAAACTTAAAAACAGAAAAGCCCCTGGATACGACAATATCAATAATAAGATGCTCAAACACCTTCCCTCAAACATCATTGATCAAATAACCAACTTATTTAATAACTGCCTAAAGAATTGCTACTTCCCACATGACTGGAAAAGGGCGATCATCATTCTTTTCCCAAAACCTCTCAAAGATCAGGTCATGCCGACTAATTATAGACCTATCAGCCTACTCTCCTCCCTATGCAAATTATATGAAAGAATTATTTATAACAGATTAACAGACTACCTTAAACTCCTACCAAATGAGCAATACGGATTCAGAAAAAATCTCTCAACTACTAAGCAATTAATACGCATCATTGAATTCTTCGGCAGAGGTCTACATAACAAAGAAAAGTCTATCTTCCTCATGCTTGATATTGCAAAAGCCTTCGATCGCCTCTGGCATCAAGGCCTGCTATACAAGATGATTAACCTTGGGTTCGATTCCGACGCCATCTTACTCCTAAAAAATTACTTAAACATTAGAACCTTTAAAATCAAATATAATAATGTTACCTCAACTACCAAACCAATTAATGCAGGTGTACCTCAAGGAAGCATCTTAGGACCAATATTGTATCTATTTTATACAACAGATTTCCCTATAGATCATAATGATTACAATAGCCTCACAGCATATTTTGCTGATGATACTGGAATAGCAGTTAAATCCAGAAAAATAAATCATGCCATCCAAAAATTACAGGATAAAATCTATACAATTGAAGACTGGTGTCAAAAATGGAAAGTGGAGATTAATTCTAGCAAATCAAAATTATTGATTATCAAGAAACCCAGAACAAGAACAGGACCAATTAACCCGCTTAAAATTAATGGCGAAACTATCCCAACTGTGAATAATGCAACATACCTAGGATTAACAATAGACAATCACTTAAACTGGAGACAACACATCACAAATATCATAGCAAAGGCAAATGCCATGTATTTAAATCTAAGACCTCTACTAGAGAAAAATTCTACAATAAATTTAAAACTCAAGAAATTACTCTATACGACGATGATAAGACCAATATTATCATACGCCTCTCCTGCATGGTGCAACATTAACTCTGATCAACTTAAAAAACTGAACTCCTGCCAAAATAAAATACTCAGAAAAATTCTTCATGCCCCTTTCTACATAAGAAATAACTGCATCCACAGAGATCTAAAATTACCGAAACTAACTGAATATATTGCAAAACTTAACATCAACTTCTATAATAAAGCAATGAATTGCGAAGACGCAAACTTTAATCAAATCTTTAGCTATGAAATTCTCAAAGAAGATAAAAACATCAGACCAATTGTGGCATTCTTTACCAGTGATGCAACATTATCTAATAAAATGCAAGTCAACATATAAAAATCATATCATCGCATCTTTTGTATTAGCGCAAATCAGATCATTCTCAATCATTTGGAATAATCAATTTTTCACAAAATTTTTCAACATTCTCATCAAACTTCTACCCAATTGGACTTAGAAAATTTTTCAATACAGCAAGCCAACATCTAAAAATCTTCTCATCTCATCTTCTGTATCTTCACAAATCTGATTATGCCCTTTCATTTGGAATTAACAAAATTTAACACAAAATTTCAACTTTTTCATCAAATTTCAACTCAATTGGACTTAGAAAATTTCTCAAACTGTCAACTAAAGCACCAACTCTAGCGGCCAATCAACGCTCCCGTAGAGACCCTGGTCTCACCCCTCCTCACCACCGATACTACTAGCAGCCAATGGCCTTGCGGCATATAACCGATGAAAGAGAAAAAGCTCTAGAGCTGAGTCTCTGTTAACATCCCCGAAATGGAAAGAGACCTTTGCTCAATCATCCATTCTGGTTTGGGATTTTATTGGATGAAGCTGCGAATTTTCTGATCTCCTATATCAGGAATTCAATTTTATTTTTATTCAGGATCCCTGTGGTTTGAGATCATCTATATCTCGCCCACAGTTGCTTGCACCTTTGTGGATTAGCCCAAGGTGTAGTGAAGATAAGGAATTGACTTTCCTCACCTCGATAGGCCATATTTGGCTCTATCCCTGAGGATGGAGAGCAATTCGCAGGCTTGCCTGCAACATGCGCAAACAACACTAACACGGGGGGCTCAGCGGCAATTCTTTCTGATAGTCACGTTGGACCCACCAGCGATCTAAAAACATCCCTCATCGAAAAACTAATCAGCAGATTAGAAGAGGTAACCGAAATGATAAAGGACATTAAAAATACGCATGAATTTACGGCTATTGAACAGGAAAAAATTAACAAAGTTTGCAACAATTTTGCCAAACAAATTTCTATGGAAAAGACATCGGAACAGACTCAAATGATTACTACTGAAGTAGAGGTCCCTAACTCAAATACCCCTCAGGGGGTTTACCTTCTTTAGGTAAACACGGGTGTCACAATCCCGAGGTGCCCTAGTGATCTGTCCTCTTCTTTCTTTTCTTCTCTCCTCTACACTTCTGCTTTTTCTTCCTCTTCTCCCTCAGTGTGGTTGCCTCGTAAGAGGTTGAGGGCTCCCCTTGAGTAGCTTTCGCCGCTCTGTTGCTATTAGCTACTCTTGGGGACTAAATCACCCACGTGTTTGCCGTGCGTGGAGACCCGTGTCCCTGTAAAGGAGGATCCTGGTAATTGAGGCCTCCAGAGACCAACACATTGCTTTGGCCTCTGCTTCAGGTAAACGGGAGGTGTGTTGTGGTCCTCAGCACATCAATCGGCTTTATGGATCAAGCGATCGGTACATCTACTGGGTGACTCGTTAAGGGTGGAGGCCACTTCAGGGATGTACTGTGAGCGTATAGGACCTGGCTAGCACTGGTGCAGCTGGTCTGCATCCCCTTGTTGGACTCGGTGGTGGGTGGTGCCGTCAGGTCCCGAATTTTCCATTTTAAATATGGAAATGAATATTTCTATTCTCCCACGGGAGCATACTTTATCTTTACTAAATGCAAAGTTTTATGTAATCAAAAGGAAAGAGGGTACTTTTGATACAGTATCCCCTTTCCTCATTCAAAAAGCTATTGCAGGCACGATCGGTGATGTGAAGAGCATCAGAAAATTACGTTCTGGCGACCTAATGGTAGAAGTCGCATCACAAACACAAGCAACCTCGATTGCTAATATGAATATGCTAGCTACCCTTGAGGTGTCTGTCTCGCCTCATACAAACCTTAACTTTTCTCGTGGTGTGATATCCGCGAAGGATTTGCTTAACACGCCTACGGATGAGATACTAGAAAATCTTAAAGAGCAAAAGGTCTGCGCTGTAAAACGCATTACTGTCAGGAGAGATGATAAAGTTATTAACACTAAACATCTGATCCTGACATTTGCGACGCCAGACCTACCGCAGCATATTAATGCTGCGTATATGCATCTCTCCGTTAGGCCATTCATTCCAAATCCTTTGCGTTGTTTCCAGTGCCAGAGATTTGGTCACTCTAAAGCGGCATGCAGAGGCAAACTGACTTGCGCTCGCTGCGCAGCAGTTGGCCACGACAGTTCGTCCTGTACTGCAAAGGAGAGGTGTGTCAACTGTAAAGGTGACCACCCCTCCTACGCTAGGAGTTGTCCTATCTGGATACTGGAGAAGGAGATCACAACCACGAAAGTTAAAAATAACTGTTCATATCCTGAGGCGAGACGGGCTGTTACAGCTCGAACACCTCAAGTAGGAATCAGCTATGCGACTGTTGCTGCCAAGGTCACCAGATCGACTAGTACACAAACGGATGCTCTCTCACTCCCGATTGTTAAATTACCCCCTACGTCTGTACAAAAGCCAAAATCAACATCCACATCGACTATTCGTAGAAAAGCTCCGATTGCTAAATCTAAAGCCGTAAAGGCTTTAAAACTAAAATCTGCTAAAGAGGGCAATATTAGGCCCTCAATATCCACCCGTAAAGCCTTAACCCTGGAGGCTGACGCTGTTTCATTACATCCCTCGGACGATGATCTATCGCTCGAGGAGATGTCAGATGACATGCCTTCCAGCTCCGGGAAAGGAGCTTTTCAAATTCAACAATAACTTCCTTTGTTTCTTGGAACTGCCATGGTTTGCGTTCTCATAATGATGACATCAAGTCTATAATTTCAGCCTACAACCCCGCATGTGTTGCACTTCAGGAAACATTCCTGAAGTGCAACAATAACTTTTCCATGCGTGGGTTTAAAAGCTTTAGAAAAGACTGTGGTGACGATGGTGCAGTGTCTGGAGGAGTTTGCATTTTAACATCCAACAACTATCCCAGCACTGCCCAGCATTTAAATACTACACTACAGGCTGTAGCTGTGCGAATTCACACATCATGCTTGTTGACAGTCTGTAGTTTGTACTTGCCACCACACGATGTCATCCGCCAAGAGGAACTCGATGCATTAATAGATCAGCTGCCAACACCATTTCTACTGTTAGGTGACTTTAACGGGCATAACTCTTTGTGGGGAAATGATGATACAAATTCTCGCGGTCGGCAGATAGAGCGATTTATTTCAGATAACAGTCTCTGTCTGCTTAATACCGACGAGAAAACATATTTCCATATACCCACAAGAACATTCCATTCTCTCGATCTGGCCATTTGTTCACCATCTCTCCTGCCATTGTTAAATTTAACTGTAGGAAATGATCTTTTCAACAGCGATCATTTTCCTCTCGTCATCTCCCAGACTGGAGGTAGTAGTGTAGGACAACGCCTACCTACTTACGTGTACAGTCGGGCAGATTGGACATTGTTTTCGCAATTGGCAGTTGTTGATGATGCAATGGTTATGATCGAAAATATTACTATTGCCGTCAGTAAAGTCACTGAAACAATTAAGAATGCAGCTGATGCATCAATTCCTAAGAGTTCCTCTACACCACACAGGCGTTGCAAACCTTGGTGGAATGATGAATGTCAAAACACCTATAAGAAACAGAGGAAGTTATGGGGGCTATTCAGAAGATACCCCACAACGGAGAATCTTATCGCCTTTAAGAGAGCAAAAGCATTAGCTCGCAGTGCTCGTCGTCGAAGTCAGAAGGAATCCTGGTCTCGCTATGTATCCTCAATTACTTCTTCCACATCCAGTAAACAGTTGTGGAGAAGAGTGAAAGCAGCCAATGGAATCTATAGAGAATTTTCTATTCCTATTTTGAAATCCGGAGCTGCTATATACTCTTCTCCTAAGGACATCGCTAACGTCCTTGGTGAAACGTTTGCTAGCGTCTCAAGCAACGACTCTTATAGTCCTTCGTTCTTAAGGACAAAGAGTCGTGCTGAGCGAACACCAATTCGTTTCAACCATGGACAAGCTTTGCCTTACAACTGTGAATTTCGGATGTTGGAATTGAAGAGAGCATTACAGCAGGCCCATGATACTAGCCCAGGACCAGATGGAATCAGCTATCAAATGCTTCGTCATTTAAGTCCAGATTCCTTGCTGAACATACTTTACTTGTTCAATAGGATCTGGACTGAAAATAAATTTCCATCACTTTGGAGCGAAGCAATAGTGATTCCAATCCTTAAGGCTGGTAAGGATCCTTCTGTTCCTTCAAGTTATCGACCAATAGCTCTGACGAGTTGCTTGTGTAAGACTCTCGAACGTATGGTCAATGCCCGCCTCACCTATGTCTTAGAAATAAATAAATATATCCATATCAATCAGAGTGGCTTCCGTAAAGGAAGGTCCACTCTTGATAATATTACATACTTGGAAACGCAGATCCGCAATGCATTTGTGCGGAGGAATCATCTCGTTTCCATTTTCTTCGACATAGAGAAGGCTTATGACCGTACGTGGCGTTATGGAATTCTCCGTAGGATGTATGATTTTGGCTTTAGGGGTAATTTGCCAATATTTATAGAAAATTTTTTATGCTCCCGTGGTTTTAAAGTTCGTATTGGTTCTGTTATGTCCAATACTTTTATTCAAGCCGAGGGTGTACCCCAAGGCTCTATTTTAAGTGTCACACTTTTTAACCTTTACATCAGTTGCATTCTTCATCAAATTTCACCTCCTGTTTATGGCACGCTTTATGTTGATGACCTGCAAATATCATGTGAGGGTTCTAACATGCGTTTAATTGAGAGACAACTACAAACATCAGTTAATAAACTTGCTGCGTGGTGTGCTGAGAATGGCCACACGCTGTCTCCTGGCAAGAGTAATTGTGTCCATTTCTGCAGGAAGACTAGCCTACATAATGATCCCACTATCTATATTAATAATACACCTATCCCTGTTGTCAACGAGATAAAGTTTCTGGGAATAATTTTTGACCGAAAGTTGAATTTTCTTCCGCATGTTCTTCATTTGCGGAAGAAGTGCGAGCGATCGCTTAATATCCTCAAGGTGCTTTCTAATACATCTTGGGGTGCTGATCGCACGGCACTACTTCGTGTCTACCAGTCATTAATTTTATCTCGTATTGACTATGGGTGTTCTGTGTATGGATCTGCTAGGTCTTCCGTTTTACGCAGATTGGATACAATACATCACTCTGCTTTGAGAATATGTTCAGGCGCATTCCGCACATCACCCGTCCAGAGTCTATATGCAATATGTCATCAACTGCCTTTAGACCTGAGACGAATGCAGCTGTCTCTCAGTTATTATGCAAAAATCATGTCTGACCCTCATCATCCATTACGTTCCACGACTACTACACCTGCACTTACAAGGCTGTATGACGCACGTTCATACAGCATTCCACCTTTTCTCACTCGGACAAAAACTAGTCTATTACTATCTGACCTATATGATGTCCGTTTTGACAAAACGGACTATTTGTCTCATCCACCTTGGTATGATCCACAGATTAAAATCATCAATCCTTTTGCTTGTTTTAGAAAATCAGACACAGCAACTACTGTTTTCCAGCAGCTATATGCCTCACATCGCTGTCAGTATACCACGTATACACCAGTTTTCACCGATGGCTCAAAATCTACAGGACATGTTGGATGTGCTGTAGTTATTGAGAACAAAACACTTAGCTACAGCCTCCATCCATCCTGTTCCATCTTCTCTGCTGAAGCAAGTGCTATTTATCAAGCTCTTCAGCAGATGAATACATGTGATAGTTCTAAATACTGTGTGTACACTGACAGTTTGAGTGTGTTGGAAGCTTTGCGGAACAGTAGTTTTGACTGTCATCCTGCTGTGTCTAGAATTTTCCGAGCATTAGATTCCCTTGCTGGCAAGGGATATGAAATAATTTTCTGCTGGATCCCAAGTCATGTAGGTCTCGATGGCAATGAGAGGGCTGATGCAGCTGCTAAATCTGCATCTGGCCCATCTCTTCCATCCATTCCTTTGTTTGATGTGAGAAGGTGTGTTAAAAAATTTACTCAAAATCTTTGGCAGGAGTCTTGGAACATGCAGGTCAACAATAAATTGCGTGCCATATTTCCATACATCACCTCATTAACAGTTTTACCGATACGAAGTGCTGATGTAAGATTAACCCGCCTTCGTATCGGACACACACGTTTCACACATAGACATTTGTTTCTAAACGAATTAAATCCATGGTGTGAAACGTGTGATGAACCATTCACTGTTTATCATATTTTAATTTCATGCAAATATTTTAACCAACTTCGTTTACACTTTTTTAACTGTGATATTTTAACCCTATATGATTTACTTGGGGAACCACCCCACAGGAACCTATTTGCCTTTTTGAGGGCAATAGGTTTTATACATTATATTTAATTTACATTTCTTAAGTTTTAAAAGTATATATATTTTGATTTTCCTTTTATATGTAATTTTATTTTAATATATGTATACACTGATTTTTGTTTTTTAAAAATTTTAATGTTGCTTGGGTTTTCAAAGTAAATTAATAAATAAAATAAAAAATAAATAAAAAATAAAATAAAATATCTACTTCTAAACTTTATTCTTGGCGCAGCATGTCCGTTTTTGGACCTTGCGCCATAAAAACCAACCAACCAACCAACCTAACTCAAATAAATACGCAATATTAACAGATAACGACGAAACTTCTGAGAGTGACGAGATTCAAAAGCAAACAGGTTCAAAAAGAACCAAAAATAACAAGAAAAATAAAAGAAATAAGAAGAAAATTTTAGACACTACAGAGGCGCCATCTATCGACACTACTGTCGTAATTAATAAAAACGGAAATAAAAATGATCAAATGGAAACTTCGAATGAATACCCCACCATTAATGAATCAAACGATGCTCAACCCACTACTATTCAAACTAATAATTCTGCCAATGATGTACCATTCTCTAAACCATCCACCGGGACAAATAAAATACCCCCAATTATTATTAGAGATAACAAAATCAATTGGAAAAAATTAGATAGCGACTTAATAAAAATGAAAATTACTGGATATACAGGCAAAAGCACAGGAAACGAATTAAAACTTAAATTATCAGACATCAACTCCCACAGAATTGTAACTAAATACCTGGATGACAGCAAAATATCGTACCATACCTACGTCTTACCAGACGAAAAGCCAGTCCGTGTAGTTATCAGAAATCTTCCCGACGATACCCTAGTCGAGGATATTATGCAATCACTGATAGATGATGGATTCAACGTAACATCAGTCACACAAATGACCAGACGGCGCAATGGCGAAATCATTAAACTTCCACTGTTTTTAGTAACCCTACCTCTCTCAAATAAATCAAAAGAAATATTCTCGATAACTTATGTGAACAGACTTAGTGTCAAAATCGAAACATACAGAGGACGCAGTGGCCCCACACAGTGTCACCGTTGCCAGCAACTCCATCACAGCCAGAAGTCGTGCAAGCACGCACCTAAGTGCGTGAAATGCGGACTTGAGCATTTCACATATGAGTGTAAAAAATCACGTGACACACCAGCAACCTTTGCCAACTGCAAAGGTGAACATCCTGCTAACTATCGCGGATGCACCTATTTTCAAACATCAATAAAGTCCACAATCATTGCTAAAACAGGAAATACCATCACAAGCAAAATAGTTATCCCGGGAAAATCATATGCACAAGCTGCAATGATCGAAAATACCAAGAGTGTCACCGAAGAAGCTAAAAATATATTGAGTCAACTAACCTTATTCGTAAATTATCTGAAAAATTCAGGAGTAATTGACCATATCCAAAATTCCATCCAAATAAATAACAATAGCCAAACTCAAATGGACACCAATAATGATTAAAAACTCAATTGATACAATACAAATAGGATTATGGAATGCTAACGGCCTCTCAGACAAATTCACAGAATTGAAAAATTATATTGTAGAGAATGATCTGGATATCTGCGCAGTAACCGAAACACACGCTAAAGGACATCACTCATTTAAAATCCCTAATTATCATACCTTTAGATGCGACAGAAACCTCTATCGAGGCGGAGGAGCACTAATTTTTGCAAAACGCTCATACAACGGAACACTCTACAGCACCCACAACACTAATGGATTCGAAGAAGTTTCTATTTTAATCAAGATCAACAACTCCAAATATAAAATTACCTCCATCTATAATCCACCACAACGAAACCTCACCCAAGCAGATATTGATCACCTGTTTCCTAAAAATTTTAATACAATTGCACTTGGAGATTTTAACTCAAAACATACCCTATGGGGCTGCAGAAGTACCTCTAAAACTGGCTTGTCTCTTCTCAACCTAGTCCACAAAAATAATCTTAAAATCATTGCACCAATAGAGCCGACCTACTACCCTGTCTTCACTAACCACCGTCCTGATATACTAGACTTCTTAATTACAAACTCCAAATTAAACATCTCGGCAGAAGCTCATAACGATCTTTCTTCAGACCACATTCCAGTTATCTTTTGCATTGGTCAGCAAAAATTACCAGAAAATAATATGATAACAACCACTAATTGGCAACTATATGAAAACATCTTAACCAAGAATAATAATACAATTAAAGAAAATCAAAATGCTGAAGAAATCAATAATGAAATTACAGTACTCACAACTACTCTTAATGCAGCCTTCCAAAAATCATCCACAGAGAGAAAAAGAATTAATGATCACATTATCCTCCCCAAAGAAATCAAATGTAAAATTAAGCAGAGAAACAAACTACGTAAATTACTTCACAAAACTTTTAACCCTAATCTTAAACCGGAAATCAACAAACTTAATAAAGAAATAAAAATAGACTGCAATAAATTCAGAAGCGAGAAATGGATAGAAAAACTAGACTCCCTACAAACTGAAGATAACTCTTTTTGGCAAATGGCCAAATGCATCAAGAATAAAATAAATATCAATAAACCAATACATGGGAAACATGGTCTAGTGTTCTCAAACGAAGATAAAGCAGAAGTTTTTGCGGAAACTATGTATGATCAATTCAGTGAAAATAAACAAAATATTGATGATGATTTCGAAAAACACGTGGAGAAATTTAATAGAAACTTCTTTAGAAAAAATGACGCCCAAGGAAAAATAAATCCCACTAATGCACATGAAATTATTAGTATCATCGATAAATTAAAAAACAGAAAAGCACCAGGTTATGATAACATCAACAATAAAATGCTAAAACATCTTCCAACTAATATTATTAATCAAATATCCTCTATCTTCAACAACTGCTTAAAAATCAATTACTTTCCTCATCAATGGAAAAAAGCCATCATCATTTTATTTCCAAAACCACTTAAAGATCATGTTATGCCCACAAACTACAGACCAATAAGCTTGCTATCATCTCTCTCAAAATTATTTGAAAGAATTATTTATAATCGAATTTCTCCCTATCTAAAACTCTTACCTAACGAACAATTCGGATTTCGTAAAAATCTATCTACCACAAAACAACTACTACGTATTATTGAATTCTTTGGAAGAGGACTCAATAATAAAGAAAAATCCATATTCTTAATGTTAGATATAGCTAAGGCCTTTGATCGCCTCTGGCATCAAGGTCTAATCTACAAACTCATCAACCTAAAGTTCGATACTGACCTCATCATCTTAATAAAAATTTACCTAAATAACAGATCATTCAAAATTAAATATAATGAAGCAATATCCTCAAGTAAAACCATCAAAGCTGGAGTACCACAAGGGAGCATTCTTGGACCGATTTTATATCTTTTTTACACCACGGACTTCCCAGTTGATTATAATGACCATAATAGTCTCACTGCATACTTTGCAGATGACACTGGCATAGTGGTTAAATCAAAAGTTGTTAATAACGCCATCAATAAAATGCAAAGCAAAATCTATAATATTGAAGACTGGTGCTGTAAATGGAAAGTGGAAATAAATACATCAAAATCAAAATTACTAATTATCAGGAAACCAAAAACTAAAATAGGTCAAATTAATCAACTTAAATTCAAAGGAGAAATAATCCCTATAGTCAACCATGCAACCTATCTAGGACTCACAATCGATCATCATCTTAACTGGAAGCAACACATTTCAAATATTACAGGAAAAGCCAACGCAATGTTTCTTAACCTCACACCATTATTAGGAAAAAACTCCACAATAAATCTTAAACTAAAGAAACTGCTCTATACTTCCATGATCAGACCAATTCTCTCCTATGCACCCCTCAGGGGGTTTACCTTCTTTAGGTAAACACGGGTGTCACAATCCCGAGGTACCCTAGTGATCTGTCCTCTTCTTTCCTTTCTTCTCTCCCCCTCAGGGGGTTTACCTTCTTTAGGTAAACACGGGTGTCACAATCCCGAGGTACCCTAGTGATCTGTCCTCTTCTTTCTTTTCTTCTCTTTTCTACTCTTCTACTTTTTCTTCCTCTTCTCCCTCAGTGTGGTTGCCTCGCAAGAGGTTGAGGGCTCCTCTTGAGTAGCTTTCGCCGCTCTGTTGCTATTAGCTACTCTTGGGGACTAAATCACCCACGTGTTTGCCGTGCGTGGAGACCCGTGTCCCTGGAAAGGAGGGTCCTGGTAATTGAGGCCCCCAGAGACCAACACATTGCTTTGGCCTCTGCTTCAGGTAAACGGGAGGTGTGTTGTGGTCCTCAGCACATCAATCGGCTTTATGGATCAAGCGATCGGTACATCTACTGGGTGACTCGTTAAGGGTGGAGGCCACTTCAGGGATGTACTGTGAGCGTATAGGACCTGGCTAGCACTGGTGCAGCTGGTCTGCATCCCCTTGTTGGACTCGGTGGTGGGTGGTGCCGTCAGGTCCCGAAATTTCCATCTTTATTATGGAAACATTATTCTCTTCTCTCCCACGGGAGCATACATTGAAAGAATTAAAAGCCAAATTTTATATTGTGAAGCGAAAGGAGGGTACATTTGATAATGTATCCCCTTTCCTAATCCAGAAAGGTATTTCTGGCAATATCGGCGAAGTGAAGAGCATCCGGAAGCTTCGTTCTGGTGATTTGATGATAGAAGTTGCTTCAGATGCACAAGCAACTCTGATTGGCAACATGAATAAGCTAGCTAACCTTGAGGTGTCTGTCTCTCCTCACTTGAATCTTAACTTTTCACGTGGTGTGGTATCCGCCAAGGATTTGTTAAATACGCCTACGGACGAGATCTTAGAAAATCTTATAGATCAAAAGGTCTGTGCTGTTAAACGCATCACTGTCAGACGGGATGGGCAGGTAATTAATACTAAACATCTCGTACTGACATTTGCGACGCCAGACCTACCGCAGCATATTAAAGCTGCGTATATGCATCTATCCGTCAGGCCGTTTATACCAAATCCTTTGCGTTGTTTCCAGTGCCAGAGATTTGGTCACTCCAAAGCGACTTGCAGAGGCAAACTGACTTGCGCTCGCTGCGCAGCAGTTGGCCACGACAGTTCGTCTTGTACTGCAAAGGAGAGGTGTGTCAACTGTAAAGGTGACCACCCCTCCTACGCTAGAAGTTGTCCTATCTGGTTACTGGAGAAGGAGATCACAACCACTAAAGTTAAGAATAACGTTTCATATCCTGAGGCGAGACGAGCTGTTACAGCACGTACACCTCAAGCAGGAGTTAGCTATGCATCTGTCGCCCGCAAGGTCACCAGAACAACTAGTACGCAAACTGATGCTCTTTCACTTCCAATAGTGAAATTACCCCTTACGTCTGTACAGAGGCCAAAATCTACCTCCACATCAACTACCCGCAAAAAAGCTCCTATTGCAAGATCAAAAGGCATAAGAGCCTTAAAACTAAAATCTGCAAAGGAGGGCAATTTTAGGCCCTCCATATCCACCCGTAAAGCCTTATCCCTGGAAGCTGACGCGGTTACCTTACATCCCTCGGACGAAGATCTGTCACTCGAGGAGATGTCAGATGACATGCCTTCCAGCTCCGGGAAAGGAGCTTTTCAAATTGAACAATAACTTCCTTTGTTTCTTGGAACTGCCATGGTTTGCGCTCTCATCATGATGACATCAAGTCTATAATTTCAGCCTACAACCCCGCATGTGTTGCACTTCAGGAAACTTTCCTGAAGTCGAGCAATAACTTTTCCATGCGTGGGTTTAAAAGCTTTAGAAAAGACTGTGGTGATGATGGTGCAGTGTCTGGAGGTGTTTGTATATTAACATCTAATACTTTTCCCAGCACTGCCCATCCATTGAATACTACTCTACAGGCTGTTGCTGTAAGAATTCATACTGCATGCTTATTAACAGTCTGTAGTTTATATTTACCACCACATGATGTCATCCGCCAAGAGGAACTCGATGCATTAACAGATCAGCTGCCAACACCATTTCTGTTGTTAGGTGACTTTAACGGCCATAGTTCTTTGTGGGGAAATGATGATACTAATTCTCGCGGTCGGCAGATAGAGCGGTTTATTTCAGATAATAGTCTCTGTCTGCTTAATACCGACGAGAAGACATATTTCCATGTACCCACAAGAACATTTCATTCTCTCGATCTAGCCATTTGTTCTCCATCTCTTCTGCCATTGTTAAATCTAATAGTAGGAAATGATCTGCATAACAGCGATCATTTTCCTCTCGTCATCTCCCAGACTGGAGGTAGTAGTGTAAGACAACGCTTACCTACTTACGTGTACAGTCGGGCAGATTGGACGTCATTTACACAATTGGCAGTTATTGATAATGAAATGGTTACGATCGATGATATTGATGATGCCATTTATAAGGTCACCGAAGCAATATTGAATGCAGCTGATGCGTCAATTCCTAAGAATTCCTTTACAACACACAGGCGTTGCAAACCTTGGTGGAACAAAGAATGCCAACAAACTTATAGAAAACAAAGGAAGTTATGGGGGTTATTTCGGAGGTACCCCACAACGGAGAATCTTATCGCCTTCAAGAGAGCAAAAGCATTAGCTCGCAGAGCTCGTCGTCGAAGTCAGAAGGAATCCTGGTCTCGCTATGTATCCTCAATTACTTCTTCCACATCCAGTAAACAGTTGTGGAGAAGAGTGAAAGCAGCCAATGGAATATATAGAGAATTTTCCATTCCTATTTTGAAATCCGGAGCTGCTATATACTCTTCTCCTAAGGACATCGCTAATGTCCTTGGTGAAACCTTTGCTAGCGTCTCAAGCAACGACTCTTATAGTCCTTCGTTTTTAAGGACAAAGAGTCGTGCTGAGCGAACACCAATTCGTTTCAACCATCGACAAGCTTTGCCTTACAACTGTGAATTTCGGATGTTGGAATTGAAGAGAGCATTACAGCAGGCCCATGATACTAGCCCAGGACCAGATGGAATCAGCTATCAAATGCTTCGTCATTTAAGTCCAGATTCCCTGTTGAACTTACTTTACCTGTTCAATAGGATCTGGACTGAAAATAAATTTCCATCACTTTGGAGCGAAGCAATAGTGATTCCGATCCTTAAGGCTGGTAAGGATCCTTCTGTTCCTTCAAGTTATCGACCAATAGCTCTGACGAGTTGCTTGTGTAAGACTCTCGAACGTATGGTCAACGCCCGTCTCGTATATGTCTTAGAAAAAAATAAATGTATACATATTAATCAGAGTGGCTTCCGTAAAGGGAGATCCACTCTTGATAATATCACATATTTGGAGACCCAAATCCGCAATGCTTTTGTGCGGAGGAACCATCTGGTCTCCATTTTCTTTGACATCGAGAAGGCATACGACCGTACATGGCGATATGGAATTCTCCGTAGGATGTATGATTTTGGCTTTAGGGGTAATTTGCCGATATTTATACAAAACTTTTTACGCTCCCGTGGTTTTAAAGTTCGTATTGGTACGCCTTTGTCCAATACTTTTAACCAACCTGAAGGTGTTCCTCAGGGAAGTATTTTAAGTGTCACCCTTTTTAATCTTCATATCAGTTGCATACTTCATCAACTTTCACCTTCTGTGCATGGTACCTTGTACGTTGATGACCTGCAAATATCTTGTGAAGGGTCCAACATGAATTTAATTGAGAGACAATTACAAACATCTGTAAATAAAATTGCTGCATGGTGTGCTGAGAATGGCCATACACTATCTCCTAGCAAGAGCAATTGTGTCCATTTCTGCAGGAAGACTAGCCTCCACAATGATCCCGTTATTCGTATAAACAACACACCTATACCAGTAGTCAGTGAGGTAAAATTCCTCGGAGTGATATTTGACCGTAAATTAACCTTTCTTCCGCATATATTATATCTGCGGAAGAAGTGTGAGCGATCACTCAATATCCTCAAGGTGCTTTCAAACACATCTTGGGGTGCTGATCGCACGTCACTCCTCCGAGTTTACCAATCATTAATTTTATCTCGCATTGACTACGGTTGTGTTGTTTACGGATCTGCTAGGTCTTCTGTTTTACGCAGACTGGACACTGTCCATCATTCTGCTCTTAGAATATGTTCAGGCGCATTCCGCACATCACCCGTCCAGAGTCTTTATGCAATATGCCAACAATTGCCTTTAGACCTGCGACGAATGCAGCAGTCTCTCAATTATTATACTAAGATCATGTCGACCCTTGATCATCCATTACGTTCTCTGGTTCCTAATGCCTCTTTAAAAAGACTTTATGATGCTCGACCATTGAGCATCCAACCTTTTCTCACAAGAGCCAAATCACATCTCTGGCTCACAGACCTATGTGATGTTCGGATAGAAAATATTGACCACTTTCTCTATCCATCTTGGTACGAACCAACAAATACCATCTTAAATACCTTTGCTCAATTTAAAAAATCGGACACAACTCCTATTGTTTTTCAACAGCTGTACTGTTCTCATCGCTGTCAGTATCAATCTTACAAACCTGTATTCACGGATGGATCTAAAACCACAGGACATGTGGGCTGTGGTGTTTTTATCAATAATACGTCATTAAGCTACAGCCTGCATTTGTCCTGCTCCATCTTTATTGCTGAAGCTACAGCAATTTATTATGCGCTTCAGCACGTGAATACAGATGATTATCATCAATATTGTATCTATACTGACAGCATGAGTATTTTAGAGGCTTTGAGAAACAATAGCGTTAACTGTCATCCAGTTGTGTCCAAAATTTTTAAAGCATTGGATTCCCTTGCTGGCAAGGGAAAAGAAATTATATTTTGTTGGATACCAAGCCACATGGGTCTTGAAGGAAATGAGAGAGCAGATGCAGCTGCAAAGGCTGCATCAGATCAAATATTACCATCGGTTCCTCTCTCAGATGTGAGAAAAGCTATAAAAAGTTTTATATATGGTCTTTGGCAGGAATCATGGAACTTGCCGGTTGTCAACAAATTACATACCATTTTCCCATCCCTCACTTCATTATCAGTTTTACCGTTACGAAGTGCGGATGTTAGATTAACTCGCCTTCGTATCGGACACACACGTTTCACACACAGACATTTGTTTTTGAATGAACTAAATCCATGGTGTGAAACGTGTGATGAACCATTTACTATTTATCATATTTTAATCTCATGTTCCACTTTTAACGTATACCGTTTTAAATTTTTTAAAACAAACCTTTTAACTATGTTTGATTTGCTGGGGGAACCACCCCACAGAAACCTATTTGCTTATTTAAGAGCAATAGGTTTTTTAAATTTTATATAATTTATATTTATTCATTTTAGAATTTATATACATTTATTTTATATTTTACTATTATGTATGGATTTTAAAATATTTTATACACTTATTTTTGTGTTTTAAAATTTTAATGTTGCTTGGGTTTTTAAATTAAATATATATTTATAAACAAAATTAAAAAAGTATATAGTATAATAAAAATATATTCTACGAAAACACTATTCTTGGCGCAGCATGTCCAACTTTGGACCTTGCGCCATAAAACCCAACCAACCAACCAACCAACCTTTCTTCTCTCCTCTACTCTTCTGCTTTTTCTTCCTCTTCTCCCTCAGTGTGGTTGCCTCGCAAGAGGTTGAGGGCTCCCCTTGAGTAGCTTTCGCCGCTCTGTTGCTATTAGCTACTCTTGGGGACTAAATCACCCACGTGTTTGCCGTGCGTGGAGACCCGTGTCCCTGGAAAGGAGGATCCTGGTAATTGAGGCC
Organism: Latrodectus hesperus; assembly: GCA_037975125.1. NCBI lineage: Eukaryota > Metazoa > Arthropoda > Arachnida > Araneae > Theridiidae > Latrodectus > Latrodectus hesperus. The sequence goes on along the minus strand of JAJQOW010001288.1, from coordinate 35,789 downwards.
CCCAGAGACCAACACATTGCTTTGGCCTCTGCTTCAGGTAAACGGGAGGTGTGTTGTGGTCCTCAGCACATCAATCGGCTTTATGGATCAAGCGATCGGTACATCTACTGGGTGACTCGTTAAGGGTGGAGGCCACTTCAGGGATGTACTGTGAGCGTATAGGACCTGGCTAGCACTGGTGCAGCTGGTCTGCATCCCCTTGTTGGACTCGGTGGTGGGTGGTGCGGTCAGGTCCCGAAATTTTAAATACTTAATATGGAGAATAAAAACTTTACTTTTCTCCCACGGGAGCAACAATTTCAAAATTTAAAACCTAAATTTTTCGTGATTAAAAGGAAAGAGGGAAGTTTCACAACTGTGTCTCCTTTCCTTATATCTAAAGGAATATCGGGAATTGTTGGGGAAGTCAAAAAAGTTCAGAAAATGCGCTCCGGTGACTTGCTTGTTGAGGCAGCATCTGACTCACAAGCAGAAATTCTGGCTAGCATGAAATCCTTGGCAAACTTGGAAACTGACTGTTTCGCCTCACAGCAACCTTAACTTTTCATGTGGAGTTATCTCAGCAAGGGATTTGTTATATTCGCCTACGGAAGAAATTCTTGAAAATTTACAGAATCAGAAGGTCTGTGGCGTAAGACGCATCACAGTCAGACGGGATGGCAAAGTTATTGACACTAAGCACCTTGTTCTGACTTTTGCGACGCCAGACCTTCCGCAGTATGTAAAAGCTGCGTACATGAACTTACCCGTTAGGCCATATATTCCAAATCCCTTGCGATGTTTCCAATGTCAGCGCTTTGGACACTCGAGAAACGCTTGCAGAGGCAAAATCACCTGCGCCCGCTGCGCGGTGGTAGGCCATGATAGCACCAACTGCACAGCGAAGGAGAGATGTGTCAACTGTCAAGGTGACCATCCCTCCTATTCTCGAAGCTGTCCTCAGTATTTGCTGGAAAAGGAGATAGCCACAGTTAAGGTTAACCATAAATGCTCATATCCTGAGGCGAAACGATTAGTCACTTCTCGCACCCCTCAGTCAGGAGTTAGTTATGCCACTGCTGCCAGAAAAGTCACCAAATCGAGCAGCACACAAACTGAAACGTTTTCTGTTTCCCCAATAAAATTACCCCAAACATCTGAAAAGCCAAAATTTAAAAAAATTCCAACATTTTCAAAAAAAGCTCCTTTTGCAAAATCAAAAGCGGAGAAAGCATTAAAATTAAAAAAAGCAAAATTATCTTCAGTTTCCACCCATAATGCTTTCTCTTGCCTGGAGACTGACGCGGTTTCTCTATTTCCCTCGGACGATGATGGATCGTTCGAGGATATGACAGAAGACCCGCCTTCCAGCTCCAGTAAAGGAGCTTTTAAAACTAAACAATAACTTCCTTTGTATCTTGGAACTGCCATGGTTTGCGATCACATCTTGATGACATCAAGTCTCTGATATCAGCTTACAACCCTGCATGCGTAGCACTTCAGGAGACATTCCTGAAGTCTTTCAATAAAATTACTATGCGAGGGTTTAAATGCTTTAGAAGAGACTGTGGTGATGATGGTACAGTGTCTGGTGGTGTTTGTATTTTAACATCAAATAATTTCCCCAGCACTGTCCATCCATTGAATACTACTCTACAGGCTGTAGCTGTGAAAATCCACACTTCATGTTTAATTACAGTCTGTAGTTTATATTTACCACCACATGATGTCATCCGCCAAGAGGAACTCGATGCATTAATAGATCAGCTGCCTACACCATTTCTGTTGTTAGGTGACTTTAACGGCCATAGTTCTATGTGGGGAAATGACGATACTAATTCTCGCGGTCGGCAGATAGAGCGGTTTATTTCAGATAATAGTCTCTGTCTGCTTAATACCGACGAGAAAACCTATTTCCATATACCCACAAGAACGTTTCATTCTCTCGATCTAGCCATTTGTTCTCCATCTCTTCTGCCATTGTTAGATCTAATAGTAGGAAATGATCTGCATAATAGCGATCATTTTCCTCTCGTCATCTCCCAGACTGGAGGTAGTAGTGTAGGACAACGACTACCTACTTACGTGTACAGTCGGGCAGATTGGACGCTTTTCACACAATTGGTAGTTGTTGATAATGCAATGGTTACGATCGATGATATTGATGATGCCATATATAAGGTCACCGAAGCAATATTGAATGCAGCTGATGCATCAATTCCTAAGAGTTCCTTTATAACACCCAGGCGTTGCAAACCTTGGTGGAACAAAGAATGCCAAGAGAGTCATAAAAAACAAAGGAAGTTATGGGGGTTATTTAGGAGATACCCCACAGCGGAGAATCTTGTCGCCTTCAAGAGAGCAAGAGCTCTAGCTCGCAGAGCTCGTCGTCGAAGTCAGAAGGAATCTTGGTCTCGTTATGTCTCTTCAATTACATCTTCCACATCCAGTAAACAGTTGTGGAGAAAAGTGAAAGCAGCCAATGGGATTTATAAGGATTTTTCTATTCCTGTTTTAAAAACCGGAGCTGCTGTATACTCTTCTCCTAAAGACATTGCTAATACCCTTGGTGAAACTTTTGCTAGCGTCTCAAGCAACGACTCTTACAGTCCTTCGTTTTTAAGGACTAAGAGTCGTGCTGAGCGAACACCAATTCGTTTCAACCATGGTGAAGCCTTGCCTTACAACTGCGAATTTAGGATGTTGGAATTGAAGAGAGCATTAAAACAGGCCCATGATACCAGCCCGGGACCTGATGGAATCAGCTATCAAATGCTTCGAAATTTAAGTCCAGACTCCCTATTGAACATATTACTTTTGTTCAATAGGATCTGGAATGAAAAGAAATTTCCTTCAGCTTGGAGTGAAGCGATAGTGATTCCGGTTCTTAAGGCTGGTAAAGATCCTTCAGATCCTTCAAATTATCGACCAATTGCTCTGACGAGTTGCTTCTGTAAGACTCTCGAACGTATGGTCAACGCCCGTCTCGTATATGTCTTAGAAAAAAATAAATGCATACACATAAATCAGAGTGGCTTCCGTAAAGGAAGATCCACTCTTGATAATATTACACATTTGGAGACCCAAATCCGCAACGCTTTTGTGAGGAGGAATCATCTGGTCTCCATTTTCTTTGACATCGAGAAGGCATACGACCGTACATGGCGATATGGAATTCTCCGTTCATTATATAATTTTGGCTTTCGGGGTAATCTTCCGATATTCCTACAGAATTTTTTAAGCTCCCGTGTTTTTAAAGTTCGTATTGGAACTGTATTTTCCAATACTTTTATTCAAGCTGAGGGTGTTCCCCAAGGCTCCATTTTAAGTGTAACAATTTTTAACTTATTCATCAGTAGCATCTTACATCAATTACCACCATCAGTAAATGGTACACTTTATGTTGACGACCTGCAAATATCATGTCAGGGTTCGAATATGCGATTAATTGAGAGACAACTGCAAACAGCAGTTAACAAGCTTGCTGCATGGTGTGCTGAGAATGGCCATACATTGTCACCTAGCAAGAGTAGCTGTGTCCACTTCTGTCGAAAGACTAGCCTTCATAATGATCCAATTATTTATATCAACAACACTCCAATTCAAGTAGTCAATGAAATAAAATTTCTGGGTATTATCTTTGACCGGAAACTAACCTTTCTTCCGCACGTTTTATATTTGCGGAAGAAGTGTGAGCGATCGCTTAATATCCTCAAGGTGTTGTCAAATACATCTTGGGGTGCGGATCGCACATCACTACTCCGAATTTACCAGTCTTTGATTCTATCCCGCATTGACTACGGATGTGTTGTTTATGGATCAGCTAGATCTTCTATTCTACGAAAACTGGACACAGTTCACCACTCTGCTTTAAGGATATGTTCTGGGGCATTCCGCACATCACCCGTCCAGAGTCTATACGTGATATGTCATCAACTACCGTTAGACCTGAGACGAATGCAGCAGTCTCTCAATTATTATGCTAAGATAATGTCAACCCCTCATCATCCTATACGTACCATGATTCCTAATGCTTCTCTTAAGAGATTATATGATGCTCGCCCAAAGAGCATCCCACCATTTCTCACACGAGCCAAACTACATCTGTGGCTCACAGACCTATGTGATATTCGGATTGAGTCTGCTGACCAATTTTCCCATCCGCCTTGGTATAACCCAACAAATATGCTTATTAAAACCTTTGCTCAATATAGAAAATCGAACACAACACCTATTGTTTTTCAACAACTATTCTCTTATCATCGCTGTCAGTACGAGTGCTATAAACCTGTATTCACAGATGGTTCTAAAACCGCAGGACATGTGGGCTGTGGAGTTTTTATCAATAATACAAGTTTTAGTTACAGCCTACATTTGTCCTGCTCCATCTTTACTGCTGAAGCTACAGCTATTTATCACGCGCTTCAGCATGTGAATACAGATAATTATAAAGAATATTGTATATACACTGACAGCATGAGCATTATAGATACTTTGAGAAGCAATAGTTACACCTGTCATCCTGTTGTGTCACGAATTTTCAGAGCATTGGATTTCCTTGCTGGCAAGGGATATAAAATAATATTTTGTTGGGTACCAAGTCACGTAGGTCTGAATGGAAATGAGAGAGCAGATGCAGCTGCAAAGGCTGCATCGAGACCAATATTACCATCTGTTCCGCTCTCTGATGTGAGAAATAGTATAAAAAGATTTGTTTATTCTCTTTGGGAGGAATCATGGGACTTGCAGGTCGGAAACAAACTTCATACCATTTTCTCATCTCTCACCTCATTATCAGTTTTACCTTTACGAAGTGCTGATGTTAAATTAACTCGCCTTCGTATCGGACACACACGTTTCACACACAGACATTTGTTTTTAAATGAACTAAATCCATGGTGTGAAGCGTGTGATGAACCATTTACTATATATCATATTTTAATTTCATGTAATGTTTTTAACCAACAACGCTTACACTATTTTAATACTGATTTTATAACTTTATTTGATTTATTAGGGGATCCACCCCATAAAAACCTATTCGCTTTTCTAAGAGAAATAGGTTTCATACATTTTATTTGATTTAATTTCAAATTGTACATATATCTTATTTTATAAAATTTATTTTAAAATATTTTATACACAGATTTTTGTATTTTAAAATTTTAAATGTTGTTTGGGTTTTTTTAAAAAAATAAATAATAAAATAATTATATAAATATTTAAAGCAACAAAAACTTGCTCTTGGCGCAGCATGTCCACTTTTGGACCTTGCGCCATAAAACCCAACCAACCAACCAACCCAGTAACCAGAATTGAAGTACTACAAGTGGCCAGTGTGATTAAAAACATGTGTGACATTAAAAACTGTGTTTCAACATCCAGTGACAATACATTGCAAAATAAATTAAATATAATAAATAGTGAACTTGATGCCTTCTTCAAGTACGGAGGTAAGTGCAATCCAAATATATTTAATTGCAGTGATAATGATAACTTATATTGTTGTATAACCAATGATAGTAAATTAATAGATATAAATGTCAATACTGATATTGATATTTTAAATTCTTTGCTTATTAAATACTTAAGTAATTACAACCACGATGTTACTCCATTTAATGATTTGGAAAACATTAATAACCCAAGATTCAATCATTTTATTGCTAATAAGAGGATTAACCTCATAAATTATCTTAATAATTTACAAAATGTATTAATTGAACGTGCTAGAATGGAAGAGGATGCCCCTCCTCCACAATTTAATGAAATTAAAAAAAATAAGAAAAAGAGATCTAGAGCTAATGAGGCGCAAACGCCTGCTAAAAAATTAATTGTAGATAACAACAGATATGCGGTACTAAGCGATATAAGTGATGATGACGAGCCCCAGAATAATAAAAAACAAATAGAAGGCAAAACAAATACTCAGCAAACTGCTGAAAATAACACTGTTAATGAAACTATAGACAACAATAATGCCCCAAAACCAACTGCAATCATGCTGCAAACTAATACCAGTCCAGGACCTGATGAAATCAGTTATCTCATGCTTCAACATTTGATTCCAGACTCCCTGTTGAACTTACTTTACCTGTTCAATAGGATCTGGACGGAAAATGAATTTCCATCTCTATGGCAAGAAGCAATAGTGATTCCTGTCCTAAAGGCTGGTAAGGATCCTTCTGTTCCTTCAAGTTATCGACCAATTGCTCTGACGAGTTGCTTGTGTAAGACTCTCGAACGTATGGTCAACGCCCGTCTCGTATATGTGTTAGAAAAAAATAAATGTATACATATTAATCAGAGTGGCTTCCGTAAAGGGAGATCCACTCTTGATAATATCACATATTTGGAGACCCAAATCCGCAATGCTTTTGTGCGGAGGAACCATCTGGTCTCCATTTTCTTCGACATTGAGAAGGCATATGACCGTACGTGGCGTTATGGAATTCTCCGTAGGATGTATAATTTTGGCTTTAGGGGTAATTTGCCGATATTTATAGAAAACTTTTTACGCTCCCGTGGTTTTAAAGTTCGTATTGGTACGTTTTTGTCCAATACTTTTAACCAACCTGAAGGTGTTCCTCAGGGAAGTATTTTAAGTGTCACCCTTTTTAATCTTCATATCAGTTGCATTCTTCATCAACTTTCACCTTCTGTGCATGGTACCTTGTATGTTGATGACCTGCAAATATCTTGTGAAGGGTCTAACATGAATTTAATTGAGAGACAATTACAAACATCTGTTAATAAAATTGCTGCATGGTGTGCTGAGAATGGCCATACACTATCTCCTAGCAAGAGCAATTGTGTCCATTTCTGCAGGAAGATTAGCCTCCACAATGATCCCGTCATTCGTATAAACAACACACCTATACCAGTGGTCAGTGAGGTAAAATTCCTCGGAGTGATATTTGATCGTAAATTAACCTTTCTTCCGCATATATTATATCTGCGGAAGAAGTGCGAGCGATCGCTCAATATCCTCAAGGTGCTTTCAAATACATCTTGGGGTGCTGATCGCACGTCACTCCTCCGAGTTTACCAATCATTAATTTTATCTCGCATTGACTACGGTTGTGTTGTTTACGGATCCGCTAGGTCTTCTGTTTTACGTAGACTGGACACTGTCCATCATTCTGCTCTGAGAATATGTTCTGGCGCATTCCGCACATCACCCGTCCAGAGTCTATATGCAATTTGTCAACAACTGCCCTTAGACCTGCGACGTATGCAGCTGTCTCTCAATTATTATTGTAAAATTATGTCTGACCCTCACCATCCTTTATGTTCTTTTGCTCTTACTCCTGCTTTGAAGAGAATATATGATGCTAGACCATATAGCATCCTACCCTTCCTCACTCGAACAAAAAACCATTTATCCTTATCTGACCTACGTGATGTCCGTTTCATTAAAACGGACATTTTAGTACATCCACCTTGGTATGATCCACAAATATTGATTATCAATCCATTTGCTGATTGTAGAAAATCGGACACAACGCCTACAATTTTCCAACAGCTATATTATTCACATCGCTGTCAGTATTCTTCCTACACGCCAGTATTCACGGATGGTTCTAAAACAGTAGGACATGTCGGCTGTGGTATTTTTATGAATAATGTTACATACAGTTACAGCCTTCATGCTTCCTGCTCCATCTTTACAGCTGAAGCCACAGCAATTTATAATGCGCTTCAGCTCGTGAATACTGTAAATTCTCATTCCTTTTGCGTATATACTGACAGCTTGAGTGTATTAAAAGCGTTGGAGAATTTGAACATTCATTGTCATCCGGTTGTGTCCAAGATTTTCCAAACATTGGATTCCCTTGCTGGCAAGGGGAATGATATCAAATTTTGTTGGATCCCAAGTCACGTAGGTCTCGAGGGAAATGAAAAGGCAGACGCGGCTGCTAAAGCAGCCTCAACGTCAATACAACTTTCAATCCCTCTTTCAGATGTGAGGAAGTATATTAAAAATCATGTCTACTCCCTCTTCCAGGAGTTTTGGAGCATGCAGGTCACCAACAAATTGTGTACCATTTTCCCATATCTCATTTCATTATCAGTTTTACCGCTACGAAGTGCTGATGTTAGATTAACTCGCCTTCGTATCGGACACACACGTTTCACACACAGACATTTGTTTCTAAGTGAACTAACTCCATGGTGTGAAGCGTGTGATGAACCATACACTGTTCAACATATTTTAATTTCATGTCATGATTTTATCCAGCAACGTTTACACTTTTTTAATACTAATTTATTAATTTTATCTGATTTAATAGGGGATCCACCCCATGAAAACCTATTCGCTTTCTTGAAGGCAATAGGTTTTATACATTATATTTAATTTGCATTTTGGATTTTAAAAATTATACAAATAATTGTTATTTTCATTTTCTATATTTTATAACTAGATTTTAATATAGTATATACACTTATTTTTGTTTTTTAATATTTTAATGTTGTTTGGGTTTTTGAAAATAAATAAAAAAAAATTAAAATAAAATAAAGTTACACAAAACTAATTCTTGGCGCAGCATGTCCAATTTTGGACCTTGCGCCATAAAACCCAACCAACCAACCAACCAACCCGCATTGACTACGGATCAGCTAGATCTTCAGTTTTACGAAGGTTGGACACAGTTCATCACTCTGCTTTGAGGATATGCTCTGGGGCATTCCGCACATCACCCGTCCAGAGTCTATATTTTGTATGTCATCAACTACCGTTGGACCTGAGACGAATGCAGCAAACTCTCAATTATAATGCAAAAGTTATGTCGACCCCACATCATCCATTACGCTCCATGGTTCCTAATGCCTCTCTTAAAAGACTATTTGATGCTCGACCAATGAGCATCCCACCTTTTCTCACACGAGCCAAATCACATCTAAGGCTCACAGACCTATGTGATGTTCGGATCGAGTCTATTTATAATTTTGCTCATCCGCCTTGGTATGATCCAACCATTAATTTTAATAACTCTTTTGCTCAGTTTTCAAAATCAGACACAACACCTATTGTTTTTCAAACGCTATTCTCCTCCCATCGCTGTCAGTATCAATCATATACACCTGTATTCACGGATGGTTCAAAAACAGCAGGACATGTGGGCGTTAGCAATATCCGTAGGAGAAGAGTATATAGCAGCTCCGGATTTTAATATAGGAATAGAAAATTCTCTATAAATTCCATTGGTTGCTTTCACCCTTCTCCACAACTGCTTACTGGAAGTTGAAGATGTTATAGAAGATACATAGCAGGACCAGGATTCCTTTTGACTTCGACGACGGGCTCTGCGAGCTAATGCTTTTGCTCTTTTAAAGGCGATAAGATTCTCCGTTGTGGGGTACCTCCTAAATATCCCCCATAACTTCCTTTGCTTTTTGTAAGTTTGTTGGCATTCTTTACTCCACCAAGGTTTGCAACGCCTTTTGGGTGTAGAGGAACTTTTGGGTATCGCTGTATCAGCTGCATTTATAATTGTTTTAGTGACTTTTCTAACGGCTTCATCAATATTCTCGATCAAAACCATTTGATTATCAATAGCTGCAAATTGTGTAAATAGCGTCCAATCTGCCCGACTGTACACGTAAGTAGGTAGACGTTGTACTACACTACTACCTCCAGTCTGGGAGATAACGAGAGGAAAATGATCGCTGTTGTGCAGATCATTTCCTACTAATAGATTTAACAATGGCAGCAATGATGGTGAACAAATAGCAAGTTGGTTGGTTGGTTGGTTGGGTTTTATGGCGCAAGGTCCAAATGAGGACAAGCTGCGCCAGAAACTTTTTTTTGTATAATATTTTTTTTTATTATTATTTTAAACCAATCAACTTTTAAAATTTCTTTAAAAATATAAGAAATATTTATAAACTTATTAACATAAAAAATAGACAAACACCCAACATATAAATGATTAAATTATATCTAAAACATATAAGATAAAAAAAAACCTAAGCTAAATCTGTAAAATGTTTTATGTATATAATTAAAAATCTTTAATTTAAAATTATATATAATCTATAAAACCAATGTTTCTTAAAAAAGCAAAAATATTTTGATGCGGTGGTTCGCCCAGCAAATCCCGCATCGTTAAAAGATCAGTTTTAAAAAATTTAAAACTATGTTGGTTAAAATCAGAACATGAAATTAAAATATGAAACACAGTGTATGGTTCGTCACACGTTTCACACCAAGGTTTTAATTCATTTAAGAATAGATGCTTATGAGTGAAACGTGTGTGTCCAATACGAAGGCGGGTTAATTTAACATCCGCACTCCGTAAAGGTAAAACTGAAAATGAAATGAGAGATGGAGTTATGGTATACAATTTGTTGCTGACTTGCATTCTCCATGATTCCTGCCAAAGTTTATGGACAAAACTTTTCACACCTTTTCTCGCGTCACAAAGTGGAACGGAAGGCTGAAGTGGAGTAGATGCAGACTTTGCAGCAGCATCAGCCCTCTCGTTACCATCAAGACCTGCATGCCCTGGGATCCAACAAAAAACAATATCATATCCCCTGCACTTTAGTCACTTCATTATCAGTTTTACCGTTACTAAGTGCGGATGTTAGATTAACTCGCCTTCGTATCGGACACACACGTTTCACACACAGACATTTGTTTTTAAATGAACTAAATCCATGGTGTGAGGCGTGTGATGAACCATTTTCTGTTTATCATATTTTAATCTCATGTTCCACTTTTAACGTCTACCGTTTTAAATTTTTTAAAACAAACCTTTTAACTATGTTTGATTTGTTGGGGGAACCACCCCACAAAAACCTATTTGCTTATTTAAGAGCAATAGGTTTTTTAAATTTTATATAATTTATATTTATTCATTTTAGAATTTATATACATTTGATTTATTTTATATTCTACTATTATGTATGGATTTTAAAATAATTTATACATTTATTTTTGTGTTTTAAAAATTTTAATGTTGCTTGGGTTTTTAAAATAAATATATGTTTATAAATAAAATTAAAAAAGTATATAATATAATAAAAAATATATTCTACGAAAACTCTATTCTTGGCGCAGCATGTCCATCTTTGGACCTTGCGCCATAAAACCCAACCAACCAACCAACCAACCCTGCACTTTAGAGTGTCTACTATACAAAAAATCTGTGACACAACCGGATGACAAGTAATATTAATACTCTCCACAGCTTCTAAAACACTCATGCTGTCAGTGTAAATACAAAATCTATAGGAATTTTTCGTACCTATATGCTGAAGGGCGCGAAGTAATGCAATTGCTTCAGCAGTGAATATGGAGCAGGACATGCTGAGGCTGTAATTAAGACACATATTGTAAACATAAATACCAATGCCAACATGTCCTGCAGACTTCGATCCATCTGTATATACAGGTATGTATGTATCAAACTGAGAGTGATGAGAGGAATAGAGCTGATGGAAGATAACTGGAGTTGTGTTCGATTTTCTGAACTGTGCAAAGGAATTGATTATTTTAATGCAAAGGGATTGATTTAGAATATATACGAACTTCATGCAGGTCAGACAATAACAGATCGGATTTTATTCTATAGAGAAAAGGTGGTATGCTCCTTGGACGAGCATGGTATAGTCTTTTAATAGCAGATGTAGGAATCATGGAATGTAATGGATGATAAGGGTCAGACATGATCTTAGCATAATAATTGAGAGACTGCTGCATTCGTCTCAGGTCTAAGGGCAGTTGATGGCAAATTGCATATAGACTCTGGACGAGTGATGTGCGGAATGCGCCCGAACATATTCTCACAGCATTGTGGTGAACAGTGTCCAATCTGCATAAAACCGAATGTCTAGCTGATCCATAGACGACACATCCGTAGTCGATGCGTGATAAAATTAGTGATTGATATATTCGAAGTAGTGATGTGCGATCTGCACCCCAGGATGTGTTTGAAAGCACCCTGAGGATATTAAGCGATCGCTCACACTTCTTCCGCAGATTTAAAACATGCGGAAGGAAAGTTAATTTTCGATCGAATATTACACCAAGAAATTTCATTTCGCTGACTACGGGAATAATTGTGTTGTCAATCAGAATCTCTGGATCACTATGTATACTAGTTTTCCTGCAGAAGTGGACACATCTACTCTTGCTAGGAGAAATAGAATGGCCATTCTCAGCACACCATGCAGCAAGTTTATTAACAGCTGTTTGTAATTGTCTCTCAATTAAACGCATATTTGACGCCACCCTTAACGAGTCACCCAGTAGATGTACCGATCGCTTGGTCCATAAAGCCGATTGATGTGCTGAGGACCACAACACACCTCCCGTTTACCTGAAGCAGAGGCCAAAGCAATGTGTTGGTCTATGGAGGCCTCAATTACCAGGACCCTCCTTTCCAGGGACACGGGTCTCCACGCACGGCAAACACGTGGGTGATTTAGTCCTCAAGAGTAGCTAATAGCAACAGAGCGGCGAAAGCTACTCAAGGGGAGCCCTCAACCTCTTTCGAGGCAACCACACTGAGGGAGAAGAGGAAGAAAAAGCAGAAGAGTAGAGGAGAGAAGAAAAGAAAGAAGAGGACAGATCACTAGGGTACCTCGGGATTGTGACACCCGTGTTTACCTAAAGAAGGTTAACCCCCTGAGGGGGCAGGCGTATTTAGCAAATCCTTGGCGGATACCACACCACGTGAAAAGTTAAGATTCAAATGAGGAGAGACAGACACCTCAAGGTTAGCTAGCATATTCATATTGCTAATCAGAGCTGCTTGAGCATCTGAAGCAACTTCGACCATTAGATCTCCAGAACGCAGCTTCCGAATGCTCTTCACTTCGCCTATATTGCCAGATATAGCTTTTTGAATTAAGAAAGGGGATATAGTATCAAATGTACCCTCCTTTCGTTTCACAATATAAAATTTTGCTTTCAATAGTGTCAATGTGTGCTCCCGTGGGAGAGAAGAGAATAGAAATGTTTCCATATTAGGGATGGAAAATTCGGGACCTGACGGCACCACCCACCACCGAGTCCAACAAGGGGATGCAGACCAGCTGCACCAGTGCTAGCCAGGTCCTATACGCTCACAGTACATCCCTGAGATGGCCTCCACCCTTAACGAGTCATCCAGTAGATGTACCGATCGCTTGATCCATAAAGCCGATTGATGTGCTGAGGACCACAACACACCTCCCGTTTACCTGAAGCAGAGGCCAAAGTAATGTGTTGGTCTCTGGGGGCCTCAATTACCAGGACCCTCCTTTCCAGGGACACGGGTCTCCACGCACGGCAAACACGTGGGTGATTTAGTCCTCAAGAGTAGCTAATAGCAACAGAGCGGCGAAAGCTACTCAAGGGGAGCCCTCAACCTCTTTCGAGGCAACCACACTGAGGGAGAAGAGGAAGAAAAAGCAGAAGAGTAGAGGAGAGAAGAAAAGAAAGAAGAGGACAGATCACTAGGGTACCTCGGGATTGTGACACCCGTGTTTACCTAAAGAAGGTAAACCCCCTGAGGGGGCAGGCGTATTTAGCAAATCCTTGGCGGATACCACACCACGTGAAAAGTTAAGATTCAAATGAGGAGAGACAGACACCTCAAGGTTAGCTAGCATATTCATATTGCTAATCAGAGCTGCTTGAGCATCTGAAGCAACTTCGACCATTAGATCTCCAGAACGCAGCTTCCGAATGCTCTTCACTTCGCCTATATTGCCAGATATAGCTTTTTGAATTAAGAAAGGGGATATAGTATCAAATGTACCCTCCTTTCGTTTCACAATATAAAATTTTGCTTTCAATAGTGTCAATGTGTGCTCCCGTGGGAGAGAAGAGAATAGAAATGTTTCCATATTAGGGATGGAAAATTCGGGACCTGACGGCACCACCCACCACCGAGTCCAACAAGGGGATGCAGACCAGCTGCACCAGTGCTAGCCAGGTCCTATACGCTCACAGTACATCCCTGAGATGGCCTCCACCCTTAACGAGTCATCCAGTAGATGTACCGATCGCTTGATCCATAAAGCCGATTGATGTGCTGAGGACCACAACACACCTCCCGTTTACCTGAAGCAGAGGCCAAAGTAATGTGTTTGTCTCTGGGGGCCTCAATTACCAGGACCCTCCTTTCCAGGGACACGGGTCTCCACGCACGGCAAACACGTGGGTGATTTAGTCCTCAAGAGTAGCTAATAGCAACAGAGCGGCGAAAGCTACTCAAGGGGAGCCCTCAACCTCTTGCGAGGCAACCACACTGAGGGAGAAGAGGAAGAAAAAGCAGAAGAGTAGAGGAGAGAAGAAAAGAAAGAAGAGGACAGATCACTAGGGTACCTCGGGATTGTGACACCCGTGTTTACCTAAAGAAGGTAAACCCCCTGAGGGGGTAAACTCACCTGGGAACATCATGTAAATTACATAATTGCCAAAGCAAATTCTATCATAAATAAGCTTAAACCCATTATTGGACCCAAATCTAATGCCAATATAAAAACCAAGAAGATTATTTATACCTCAATGATTAGACCTATCTTGACTTATGCTTCCCCTGCTTGGAACACCATATCTCCATTAACTTTAAAGAAACTCACTACTTTTCAAAACAAGATACTAAGGAAAATTACAAACTCACCTTATTATATCAGAAATAAAACCATTCATCACGATCTGAACCTACAACCACTCAACCAGTACATTGCAACTCTAAATCATAAATTCTACAAGAAAGCCATCAACTGTACAGCGGCAAACTTCAATGATATTTGAAAATTACATGGAAGATAAAAAATATAGACCAATAGCATCCTACTTTTGTAGTGATGCTATTATTTCGAGGAAATAGTCCTCCTTTTCTTTCTCTCTCCCTCCTTTTTCAATCACAAGACAAATATAATTAATGGCCATCGGCACTACTGCATGATGAATGAGTAAAAACCTCCGGGTTGGCACTCAGATAACAACCTCAAGTTCAAGTTATATAAAAATTCATCATCACCTGAAGGATTTCCTGGATGAAGCAGTGAACGACCTGATCTCCTCTATCAGTAGTTCTACTTTTTTTTATATTGGATCCCTGTGGACCGAGATCGACTATATCTCATTCACAGAAGCTTACTTCAGGTGGATTAGCCACTGTTGTATTGAATTTTCAGGAGTTGACTTTCCTCACCTCGTTAGGCCTGTAGGCTCTAACACTGAGGATGGAGGGCGACTCGCAGGCTTGCCTGCAACACGCACTACCAACACAAACAGAATGCTCAGCAGCAATGATTTCGAATAATGGACCCGGACCGGCTACGGAATTGAAAAATAGTGTTATTGAAAGGCTTATCAGCAAACTTGAAGAAATTTCTATTATGATACAGGATATTCAAAGCACACATGAATTTAACGATCAAGAAAGAAATCGAATTAATAGTGTTTGCAATCATTTTGCTCAAAAAATTATGCCCAAAAATAATGATAATCAAAAACAAGACATGGATAATATTAGCGCATCTAACATACCTACCTCAAATAAATTTCAAATCTTATCCGAAAACGAATCTACAGAAGGTGAAGATCTCAAAAAGCAAGATGGAAATAAAAGAATCAAAAATAAAAAGCATAATAAAAACGCGAAGAAAAAATTAACTGAAAATATAGTGGCGCCATCTATCGAAATAAATGATCAGAAATTGAATAACAATCTTGAAATAAATACTGAAATAATAAATTCTTCACAATCTAATGATATTAATGATAATAACATAGACTTAACTCCTAATGACAATCATATGCAACAATTAAATGACCAAAATAAATTCTCTAGGCCTTCAGCAGGAAGAAATAAAATACCCCCATAATTATTCGCGATTCCAAAATCAGCTGGAAAAAATTAGATATGGATTGGTTGGTTGGTTGGGTTTTATGGCGCAAGGTCCAAGAACGGACATGCTGCGCCAAGAATATAGTTATGAAGCATATATTTATTTAATATTTTTTTTATTATTTATTTTTTTTACATTATTTTTTTTCTTAAACCCAAGCAACATTAAAACTTTTAAAATACAAAACTCAGTGTATACATTTTACATTAAAATCATATTATAAAGTATAAAATGAAAATCAAAAAAACATATGTTATAAAAACTTAGAAAACAAAAATTAAATATTATGTATAAAACCTATTGCCCTCAAAAAGGCAAATAGGTTCCTGTGGGGTGATTCCCCAAGCAAATCATATAATGTTAAAATATCACATTTAAAAAAGTGTAAACGATATTGGTTAAAATATGAACATGAAATTAAAATATGATAAACAGTGAATGGTTCATCACACGCTTCACACCAAGGATTTAATTCATTTAGAAACAAATGTCTATGTGTGAAACGTGTGTGTCCGATACGAAGGCGGGTTAATCTTACATCAGCACTTCGTATCGGTAAAACTGACAATGAGGTGAGGGATGAGAAGATGGTATGCAACTTGTTGCCGACCTGCAAGTTCCATGACTCCTGCCAAAGACCATATATAGAACTTTTTATAGCCTTTCTCACATCTGAGAGAGGAACCGATGGTAATATTGGATCTGATGCAGCCTTTGCAGCTGCATCTGCTCTCTCATTTCCTTCAAGACCCATGTGGCTTGGTATCCAACAAAATACAATTTCTTTTCCCTTGCCAGCAAGGGAATCCAATGCTTTAAAAATTTTGGACACAACAGGATGACAGGTAACACTATTGTTTTTCAAAGCTTCAATAATACTCATGCTGTCAGTATAGATACAATATTTATGGTAATCGCCTGTATTCACATGCTGAAGCGCATAGTATATAGCAGTTGCTTCAGCAGTAAAGATGGAGCAGGACGAATGTAGGCTGTAACTAAACGCTGTATTATTAATAAAAACTCCACAGCCCACATGTCCTGCTGTTTTAGAACCATCTGTGAATACAGGTTTGTATAATTGATTCTGACAGCGATGAGAATAGTACAACTGCTGAAAAACAATAGGTGTTGTGTCCGATTTTTTAAATTGAGCAAAGATATTTATAAAGGTATTTGTTGGTTCATACCAAGGTGGATAGAGAAATTGATTAGTTGACTCTATCCGAACATCACATAGGTCTGTGAGCCAGAGATGTGATTTGGCTCTTGTGAGAAAAGGTGGGATGCTCAATGGGTGAGCATCATATAGTCGTTTCAAAGAGGCATTAGGAATCATAGAACGTAATGGATGATCAGGGGTCGACATGATTTTAGCATAATAACTGAGAGACTGCTGCATACGTCTCAGGTCTAACGGTAATTGATGGCAAACCACGTATAGACTCTGGACGGGGGATGTGCGGAATGCCCCAGAGCATATCCTCAAAGCAGAGTGATGAACTGTGTCCAATCTTCGTAAAACAGAAGATCTAGCCGATCCATAAACTACACTTCCGTAGTCAATGCGGGATAAAATCAATGACTGATAAATTCGAAGTAGTGATGTGCGATCTGCACCCCAAGATGTATTTGACAACACCTTGAGGATATTAAGCGATCGCTCACACTTCTTCCGCAAATGTAAAATATGCGGAAGAAAGGTCAATTTTCTGTCAAAGATAATACCCAAGAATTTTATTTCATTGACTACTTGTATTGGAGTGTTGTTGATGTAAATTATTAGATCATTATGCAAGCTAGTCTTTTTACAGAAGTGGACACATTTACTCTTGCTTGGTGATAAAGTATGGCCATTCTCAGCACACCATGCAGCAAGTTTGTTAACTGCTGTTTGCAGTTGTCTCTCAATTAATCGCATATTAGACCCCTCGCATGATATTTGCAGGTCGTCTACAAACAAAGTACCATATACGGATGATGGAAGCTGATGAAGAGACTAAAAAGTGTGACGCTTAAAATAGAGCCCTGAGGAACACCCTCAGATTGTGTAAAAGTATTGGAAGTATAGTTTCGAATACGTACTTTAAAACCACGGGAGCATAAAAAATTTTGTAGGAATATCGGCAGATTACCCCGAAAGCCAAAATCATATAATGTACGGAGAATTCCATATCGCCATGTACGGTCGTATGCCTTCTCGATGTCAAAGAAAATGGAGACCAGATGGTTCCTCCGCACAAAAGCATTGCGGATTTGGGTCTCCTAATATGTTATATTATCAAGAGTGGATCTCCCTTTACGGAAGCCACTCTGATTGATATGTATACAATTATTTTTTTCTAAGACATATACGAGACGGGCGTTGACCATACGTTCGAGAGTCTTACATAAGCAGCTCGTCAGAGCAATTGGTCGATAATTTGAAGGATCTGAAGGATCCTTACCAGCCTTTAGGACAGGAATCACTATTGCTTCTTGCCATAGAGATGGAAATTCATTTTCCGTCCAGATCCTATTGAACAGGTAAAGTAAGTTCAACAGGGAGTCTGGACTCAAATGTTGAAGCATGAGATAACTGATTCCATCAGGTCCTGGACTGGTATTTTTGGCCTGCTGTAAAGCTTTCTTCAATTCAAACATTCCAAATTCACAGTTGTACGGTAAAGTATGTCGATGGTTGAAGCGAATTGGTACTCGCTCAGCACGACTCTTAGTCCTCAAGAATGAAGGACTATAAGAGTTCGAGCTTGAGACGTTAGCAAATGCTTCACCAAGGACGTTAGCAATATCCGTAGGAGAAGAGTATATAGCAGCTCCGGATTTTAAAATAGGAATAGAAAATTCTCTATAAATTCCATTGGCTGCTTTCACCCTTCTCCACAACTGCTTACTGGAAGTTGAAGATGTTATTGAAGATACATAGCAGGACCAGGATTCCTTCTGACTTCGACGACGAGCTCTGCGAGCTAGTGCTTTTGCTCTCTTGAAGGCGATAAGATTCTCCGTTGTGGGGTACCTCCGAAATAACCCCCATAACTTCCTTTGTTTTCTGTAAGTTTGTTGACATTCTTTGTTCCACCAAGGTTTGCAACGTCTGTGTGTTGTAAAGGAACTCTTAGGAATTGACGCATCAGCTGCATTCAATATTGCTTCGGTGACCTTATATATGGCATCATCAATATCATCGATCGTAACCATTTCGTTATCAACAACTGCCAATTGTGTAAATAACGTCCAATCTGCCCGACTGTACACGTAAGTAGGTAAGCGTTGTCTTACACTACTACCTCCAGTCTGGGAGATGACGAGAGGAAAATGATCGCTGTTATGCAGATCATTTCCTACTATTAGATTTAACAATGGCAGAAGAGATGGAGAACAGATGGCTAGATCGAGAGAATGAAACGTTCTTGTGGGTACATGGAAATATGTCTTCTCGTCGGTATTCAGCAGACAGAGACTATTATCTGAAATAAACCGCTCTATCTGCCGACCGCGAGAATTAGTATCATCATTTCCCCACAAAGAACTATGGCCGTTAAAGTCACCTAACAACAGAAATGGTGTTGGCAGCTGATCTGTTAATGCATCGAGTTCCTCTTGGCGGATGACATCATGTGGTGGTAAATATAAACTACAGACTGTTAATAAGCATGTAGTATGAATTCTTACAGCAACAGCCTGTAGAGTAGTATTCAATGGATGGGCAGTGCTGGGAAAAGTATTAGATGTTAATATACAAACACCTCCAGACACTGCACCCCCTCAGGGGGTTTACCTTCTTTAGGTAAACACGGGTGTCACAATCCCGAGGTACCCTAGTGATCTGTCCTCTTCTTTCTTTTCTTCTCTCTTCTACTCTTCTGCTTTTTCTTCCTCTTCTCCCTCAGTGTGGTTGCCTCGTAAGAGGTTGAGGGCTCCCCTTGAGTAGCTTTCGCCGCTCTGTTGCTATTAGCTACTCTTGAGGACTAAATCACCCACGTGTTTGCCGTGCGTGGAGACCCGTGTCCCTGGAAAGGAGGGTCCTGGTAATTGAGGCCCCCAGAGACCAACACATTACTTTGGCCTCTGCTTCAGGTAAACGGGAGGTGTGTTGTGGTCCTCAGCACATCAATCGGCTTTATGGATCAAGCGATCGGTACATCTACTGGGTGACTCGTTAAGGGTGGAGGCCACTTCAGGGATGTACTGTGAGCGTATAGGACCTGGCTAGCACTGGTGCAGCTGGTCTGCATCCCCTTGTTGGACTCGGTGGTGGGTGGTGCCGTCAGGTCCCGAAATTTCCAATTTAAATATGGAAACAAATATTTCTATTCTCCCACGGGAGCACACCTTATCTCTATTAAATGCCAAATTTTATGTAATAAAAAGGAAAGAGGGTACTTTTGATACAGTATCCCCTTTCCTCATTCAAAAAGCTATTGCAGGCACGATCGGTGATGTGAAGAGCATCAGAAAATTACGTTCTGGCGACCTAATGGTAGAAGTCGCATCACAAACACAAGCAACCTCGATTGCTAATATGAATATGCTAGCTACCCTTGAGGTGTCTGTCTCGCCTCATACAAACCTTAACTTTTCTCGTGGTGTGATATCCGCGAAGGATTTGTTTAACACGCCTACGGATGAGATACTAGAAAATCTTAAAGAGCAAAAGGTCTGCGCTGTAAAACGCATTACTGTCAGGAGAGATGATAAAGTTATTAACACAAAACATCTGATCCTGACATTTGCGACGCCAGACCTACCGCAGCATATTAATGCTGCGTATATGCATCTCTCCGTTAGGCCATTTATTCCAAATCCTTTGCGTTGTTTCCAGTGCCAGAGATTTGGTCACTCTAAAGCGGCATGCAGAGGCAAACTGACTTGCGCTCGCTGCGCAGCAGTTGGCCACGACAGTTCGTCCTGCACTGCAAAGGAGAGGTGTGTCAACTGTAAAGGTGACCACCCCTCCTACGCTAGAAGTTGTCCTATCTGGATACTGGAGAAGGAGATCACAACCACGAAAGTTAAAAATAACTGTTCATATCCTGAGGCGAGACGGGCTGTTACAGCTCGAACACCTCAAGTAGGAATCAGCTATGCGACTGTTGCTGCCAAGGTCACCAGATCGACTAGTACACAAACGGATGCTCTCTCACTCCCGATTGTTAAATTACCCCCTACATCTGTACAAAAGCCAAAATCAACATCCACATCGACTATTCGTAGAAAAGCTCCGATTGCTAAATCTAAAGCCGTAAAGGCTTTAAAACTAAAATCTGCAAAAGAGGGCCATATTAGGCCCTCAATATCCACCCGTAAAGCCTTAACCCTGGAGGCTGACGCTGTTTCATTACATCCCTCGGACGATGATCTATCGCTCGAGGAGATGTCAGATGACATGCCTTCCAGCTCCGGGAAAGGAGCTTTTCAAATTCAACAATAACTTCCTTTGTTTCTTGGAACTGCCATGGTTTGCGTTCTCATAATGATGACATCAAGTCTATAATTTCAGCCTACAACCCCGCATGTGTTGCACTTCAGGAAACATTCCTGAAGTCTAGCAATTACTTTTCCATGCGTGGGTTTAAAAGCTTTAGAAAGGACTGTGGTGATGATGGTGCAGTGTCTGGAGGTGTTTGTATATTAACATCTAATACTTTTCCCAGCACTGCCCATCCATTGAATACTACTCTACAGGCTGTTGCTATAAGAATTCATACTTCATGCTTGTTGACAGTCTGTAGTTTGTATTTGCCACCACACGATGTCATCCGCCAAGAGGAACTCGATGCATTAATTGATCAGCTGCCAACACCATTTCTGTTGTTAGGTGACTTTAACGGCCATAGTTCTTTGTGGGGAAATGATAATACTAATTCTCGCGGTCGGCAGATAGAGCGGTTTATTTCAGATAATAGTCTCTGTCTGCTTAATACCGACGAGAAGACATATTTCCATGTACCCACAAGAACGTTTCATTCTCTCGATCTAGCCATCTGTTCTCCATCTCTTCTGCCATTGTTAAATTTAAATGTAGGAAATGATCTGCATAATAGCGATCATTTTCCTCTCGTCATCTCCCAGACTGGAGGTAGTAGTGTAAGACAACGCTTACCTACTTACGTGTACAGTCGGGCAGATTGGACGTTATTTACACAATTGGCAGTTGTTGATAATGAAATGGTTATGATCGATGATATTGATAATGCCGTATTTAAAGTCACTGAAACAATTATAAATGCAGCTGATGCATCAATACCTAAGTGTTCCTCTATACCACACCGGCGTTGCAAACCTTGGTGGAATGATGAATGTCAAAACACCTATAAGAAACAGAGGAAGTTATGGGGGCTATTCAGAAGATACCCCACAACGGAGAATCTTATCGCCTATAAGAGAGCAAAAGCATTAGCTCGCAGAGCTCGTCGTCGAAGTCAGAAGGAATCATGGTCCCGCTATGTATCATCAATAACTTCTTCCACACCCAGTCAACAGTTGTGGAGAAGAGTGAAAGCAGCCAATGGAATGTATAGGGAATTCTCTATTCCTATTCTAAAATCCGGAGCTGCTGTGCACTCTTCTCCTAAGGACATCGCTAACGTCCTTGGTGAAACCTTTGCTAGCGTCTCAAGCAACGACTCTTATAGTCCTTCGTTCTTAAGGACAAAGAGTCGTGCTGAGCGAACACCAATTCGTTTCAACCATGGACAAGCTTTGCCTTACAACTGTGAATTTCGGATGTTGGAATTGAAGAGAGCATTACAGCAGGCCCATGATACTAGCCCAGGACCAGATGGAATCAGCTATCAAATGCTTCGCCATTTAAGTCCAGATTCCCTGTTGAACTTGCTGTTTTTGTTTAATAGGATCTGGACTGAATACCAATTTCCATCACTTTGGAGCGAAGCAATAGTGATTCCGATCCTTAAGGCTGGTAAGGATCCTTCTGCTCCTTCAAGTTATCGACCAATTGCTCTGACGAGTTGCTTGTGTAAGACTCTCGAACGTATGGTCAATGCCCGCCTCATCTATGTCTTAGAAACAAATAAATGTATCCACATCAATCAGAGTGGCTTCCGTAAAGGAAGGTCCACTCTTGATAATATTACATACCTGGAAACGCAGATCCGCAATGCCTTTGTGCGGAGAAATCATCTCGTTTCCATTTTCTTCGACATAGAGAAGGCTTATGACCGCACGTGGCGTTATGGAATTCTCCGTAGGATGTATGATTTTGGCTTTAGGGGTAATTTGCCAATATTTATAGAAAATTTTTTGTGCTCCCGTGGTTTTAAAGTTCGTATTGGTTCAGTTATGTCCAATACTTTTATTCAAGCCGAGGGTGTACCCCAAGGCTCTATTTTAAGTGTCACACTTTTTAACTTGTACATCAGTTGCATTCTTCATCAAATTTCACCACCTGTTTATGGCACGCTTTATGTTGATGACCTGCAAATATCATGTGAGGGTTCTAACATGCGTTTAATTGAGAGACAACTACAAACAACTGTTAACAAACTTGCTGCATGGTGTGCTGAGAATGGCCACACATTATCTCCTAGCAAGAGTAATTGTGTCCATTTCTGCAAGAAGACTAGCCTACATAATGATCCTACTATCTATATAAATAATACACCTATCCCTGTTGTCAACGAGATAAAATTTTTGGGAATAACTTTTGACCGGAAGTTAAATTTTCTTCCGCATGTTCTTCATTTGCGGAAGAAGTGCGAGCGATCGCTTAATATCCTCAAGGTGCTTTCTAATACATCTTGGGGTGCTGATCGCACGGCACTACTTCGTGTCTACCAGTCATTAATTTTATCTCGTATTGACTATGGGTGTTCTGTGTATGGATCTGCTAGGTCTTCTGTTCTACGCAGATTGGATACAATACATCACTCTGCTTTGAGAATATGCTCAGGCGCATTCCGCACATCACCCGTCCAGAGTCTATATGCGATTTGCGAACAACTGCCTTTAGACCTGAGACGAATGCAGCTGTCTCTCAATTATTATGCAAAAATCATGTCTGACCCTCATCATCCATTAAGATCCATGACTGCTACTCCTGCATTAATAAGGCTGTATGACGCACGTTCATACAGCATTCCACCTTTTCTCACTCGGACAAAGTCCAACTTATTATATTCAGACCTATGTGATGTCCGTTTTGATAAAACGGACCTTCTTCTACACCCACCTTGGTACGATCCACAGATTAAAATCATCAATCCTTTTGCTCGTTTTAGAAAATCAGACACAGCAACTACTGTTTTCCAGCAGCTATATGCCTCACATCGCTGTCAGTATACCACGTATACACCAGTTTTCACAGATGGTTCAAAATCTACAGGACATGTTGGCTGTGCTGTAGTTATTGAGAACAAAACTCTAAGCTACAGCCTCCATCCATCCTGTTCCATCTTCTCTGCTGAAGCAAGTGCTATTTACCAAGCTCTTCAGCAGATGAATACATGTGATAATTTTAAATACTGTGTGTACACTGACAGTTTGAGTGTGTTGGAAGCTTTGCGGAACAGTAGCTTTGACTGCCATCCTGTTGTGTCTAGAATTTTCCGAGCATTAGATTCCCTTGCTGGCAAGGGATATGAAATATTTTTCTGCTGGATCCCAAGTCATGTAGGTCTCGATGGCAATGAGAGGGCTGATGCAGCTGCTAAATCTGCATCTGGCCCGTGTCTTCCATCAGTTCCTTTGTCTGACGTGAGAAAAAATGTTAAAATATTAATCCATTCTCTTTGGCAGGAGTCATGGAACATGCAGGTCAATAATAAATTGCGTGCCATATTCCCATACATCACCTCATTAACAGTTTTACCGATACGAAGTGCTGATGTAAGATTAACCCGCCTTCGTATCGGACACACACGTTTCACACATAGACATTTGTTTCTAAACGAATTAAATCCTTGGTGTGAAACGTGTGATGAACCATTCACTGTTTATCATATTTTAATTTCATGCAAATATTTTAACCAATATCGTTTACACTTTTTTAAATGTGATATATTAAACTTATTTGATTTGCTGGGGGAGCCACCCCACGGAAACCTATTTGCCTTTTTGAGGGCAATAGGTTTTTTATATTATATTTAATTTACAATTTTAAATTTTAAATGTATATATAATTTTGTTTTTCCATTTATATTTTATAATTGGATTTTAATATGATATATATACACTAATTTTTGTTTTTTAGAATTTTAATGTTGCTTGGGTTTCCAAAAAAAGTAAATAAGTGAATAAATAAAATAAAATAACAATAAATTAAAAAAAAAAATTTAATATCTTCTTCAAAACTTATTTCTTGGCGCAGCATGTCCGTTTTTGGACCTTGCGCCACTAAACCCAACCAACCAACCAACCATCAAGACACTGCACCATCGTCACCACAGTCTTTTCTAAAGCTTCTAAACCCACGCATGGAAATGTTATTGCTGGACTTCAGGAATGTTTCCTGAAGTGCAACACATGCGGGGTTGTAGGCTGAAATTATAGACTTGATGTCATCATGATGAGAACGCAAACCATGGCAGTTCCAAGAAACAAAGGAAGTTATTGTTCAATTTGAAAAGCTCCTTTCCCGGAGCTGGAAGACATGTCATCCGACATCTCCTCGAGCGATAAATCTTCGTCCGAGGGATGTAAGGAAACAGCGTCAGCCTCCAGGTTTAAGGCTTTACGGGTGGATATAGAGGGCCTAATTTTGCCCTCTTTTGCAGATTTTAATTTTAAGGCCTTCATGGCTTTAGACTTAGCCATCGGAGCTTTTCTACGTTGAATAGTTGTAGAGGTTGATTTTGGGCTTTTATCAGATGTGAGGGGTAATTTGACTAGTGGAAGTGAAAGGGCATCGGTTTGTGTACTAGCTGTTCTGGTGACCTTGGCAGCGACAGATGCATAGCTAACTCCTGCTTGAGGTGTACGTGCTGTAACAGCACGTCTTGCCTCAGGGTATGAACAATTACTTTTAACTTTAGTGGTTGTGATCTCTTTTTCCAGTATCCAGATAGGACAACTTCTAGCGTAGGAGGGGTGGTCACCTTTACAGTTGACACACCTCTCCTTTGCAGTACAAGACGAGCTGTCGTGGCCAACTGCTGCGCAGCGAGCGCAAGTCAGTTTGCCCCGGCAAGCCGCTTTGGAGTGTCCAAATCTCTGGCACTGGAAACAACGCAAAGGATTTGGAATGAACGGCCTAACGGATAGATGCATATACGCAGCATTAATATGCTGCGGTAGGTCTGGCGTCGCAAATGTCAGTACGAGATGTTTAGTATTAATAAACTGCCCATCTCGTCTGATAGTGATGCGTTTTACAGCACAGACCTTTTGATCTATGAGATTTTCTAAGATCTCGTCCGTTGGCGTATTTAGCAAATCCTTGGCGGATACCACACCACGTGAGATGTTAAGGTTCATATGAGGTTGGACGGACACCTCAAGGTTAGCTAGCGTATTCATGTTGCTAATCAGAGCTGCTTGTGCATTTGAAGCAACTTCAACCATCAAATCACCAGAACGAAGTTTCCGAATGCTCTTTACTTCGCCGATACTGCCACTGATACCTTTTTGGATTAGGAAAGGGGATACATTATCAAAGGTACCCTCCTTTCGTTTCACAATATAAAATTTTGCTTTCAATAGTGTCAATGTGTGCTCCCGTGGGAGAGAAGAGAATAGAAATGTTTCCATATTAGGGATGGAAAATTCGGGACCTGACGGCACCACCCACCACCGAGTCCAACAAGGGGATGCAGACCAGCTGCACCAGTGCTAGCCAGGTCCTATACGCTCACAGTACATCCCTGAGATGGCCTCCACCCTTAACGAGTCATCCAGTAGATGTATTGATCGCTTGATCCATAAAGCCGATTGATGTGCTGAGGACCACAACACACCTCCCGTTTACCTGAAGCAGAGGCCAAAGTAATGTGTTGGTCTCTGGGGGCCTCAATTACCAGGACCCTCCTTTCCAGGGACACGGGTCTCCACGCACGGCAAACACGTGGGTGATTTAGTCCTCAAGAGTAGCTAATAGCAACAGAGCGGCGAAAGCTACTCAAGGGGAGCCCTCAACCTCTTTCGAGGCAACCACACTGAGGGAGAAGAGGAAGAAAAAGTAGAAGAGTAGAGGAGAGAAGAAAAGAAAGAAGAGGACAGATCACTAGGGTACCTCGGGATTGTGACACCCGTGTTTACCTAAAGAAGGTAAACCCCCTGAGGGGGTAAACTCACCTGGGTTGGTTGGTTGGTTGGTTGGGTTTTATGGCACAAGGTCCAAAAACGGACATGCTGCGCCAAGAATAAAGTTTAGAAGTAGATGTTTTTTTTTATTTATTTTTATTTATTTATTTTATTATTTTATTTATTAATTTATTTTGAAAACCCAAGCCACATTAAAATTTTAAAAAACAAAAATCAGTGTATACATATATTAAAATAAAATTACATATAAAAGGAAAATCAAAATATATATACTTTTAAAATTTAAAAAAGGTAAATTAAATATAATGTATAAAACCTATTGCCCTCAAAAAGGCAAATAGGTTCCTGTGGGGTGGTTCCCCAAGCAAATCATATATGGTTAAAATATCACAATTAAAAAATTGTAAACGATATTGGTTAAAATATTTGCATGAAATTAAAATATGGTAAACAGTGAATGGTTCATCACACGTTTCACACCATGGATTTAATTCGTTTAGAAACAAATGTCTATGTGTGAAACGTGTGTGTCCGACACGAAGGCGGGTTAATCTTACATCAGCACTTCGTATCGGTAAAACTGTTAATGAGGTGATGTATGGAAATATGGCACGCAATTTATTGTTGACCTGCATGTTCCAAGACTCCTGCCAAAGATTTTGAGTAAATTTTTTAACACACCTTCTCACATCAAACAAAGGAATGGATGGAAGAGATGGGCCAGATGCAGATTTAGCAGCTGCATCAGCCCTCTCATTGCCATCGAGACCTACATGACTTGGGATCCAGCAGAAAATTATTTCATATCCCTTGCCAGCAAGGGAATCTAATGCTCGGAAAATTCTAGACACAGCAGGATGACAGTCAAAACTACTGTTCCGCAAAGCTTCCAACACACTCAAACTGTCAGTGTACACACAGTATTTAGAACTATCACATGTATTCATCTGCTGAAGAGCTTGATAAATAGCACTTGCTTCAGCAGAGAAGATGGAACAGGATGGATGGAGGCTGTAGCTAAGTGTTTTGTTCTCAATAACTACAGCACAACCAACATGTCCTGTAGATTTTGAGCCATCGGTGAAAACTGGTGTATACGTGGTATACTGACAGCGATGTGAGGCATATAGCTGCTGGAAAACAGTAGTTGCTGTGTCTGATTTTCTAAAACAAGCAAAAGGATTGATGATTTTAATCTGTGGATCATACCAAGGTGGATGAGACAAATAGTCCGTTTTGTCAAAACGGACATCATATAGGTCAGATAGTAATAGACTAGTTTTTGTCCGAGTGAGAAAAGGTGGAATGCTGTATGAACGTGCGTCATACAGCCTTGTAAGTGCAGGTGTAGTAGTCGTGGAACGTAATGGATGATGAGGGTCAGACATGATTTTTGCATAATAACTGAGAGACAGCTGCATTCGTCTCAGGTCTAAAGGCAATTGATGACATATTGCATATAGACTCTGGACGGGTGATGTGCGGAATGCGCCTGAACATATTCTCAAAGCAGAGTGATGTATTGTATCCAATCTGCGTAAAACGGAACACCTAGCAGATCCATACACAGAACACCCATAGTCAATACGAGATAAAATTAATGACTGGTAGACACGAAGTAGTGCCGTGCGATCAGCACCCCAAGATGTATTAGAAAGCACCTTGAGGATATTAAGCGATCGCTCGCACTTCTTCCGCAAATGAAGAACATGCGGAAGAAAATTCAACTTTCGGTCAAAAATTATTCCCAGAAACTTTATCTCGTTGACAACAGGGATAGGTGTATTATTAATATAGATAGTGGGATCATTAAGTAGGCTAGTCTTCCTGCAGAAATGGACACAATTACTCTTGCCAGGAGACAGCGTGTGGCCATTCTCAGCACACCACGCAGCAAGTTTATTAACTGATGTTTGTAGTTGTCTCTCAATTAAACGCATGTTAGAACCCTCACATGATATTTGCAGGTCATCAACATAAAGCGTGCCATAAACAGGAGGTGAAATTTGATGAAGAATGCAACTGATGTAAAGGTTAAAAAAGTGTGACACTTAAAATAGAGCCTTGGGGTACACCCTCGGCTTGAATAAAAGTATTGGACATAACAGAACCAATACGAACTTTAAAACCACGGCAGCATAAAAAATTTTCTATAAATATTGGCAAATTACCCCTAAAGCCAAAATCATACATCCTACGGAGAATTCCATAACGCCACGTACGGTCATAAGCCTTCTCTATGTCGAAGAAAATGGAAACGAGATGATTCCTCCGCACAAATGCATTGCGGATCTGCGTTTCCAAGTATGTAATATTATCAAGAGTGGACCTTCCTTTACGGAAGCCACTCTGATTGATATGGATATATTTATTTATTTCTAAGACATAGGTGAGGCGGGCATTGACCATACGTTCGAGAGTCTTACACAAGCAACTCGTCAGAGCTATTGGTCGATAACTTGAAGGAACAGAAGGATCCTTACCAGCCTTAAGGATTGGAATCACTATTGCTTCGCTCCAAAGTAATGGAAATTTATTTTCAGTCCAGATCCTATTGAACAAGTAAAGTATGTTCAGCAAGGAATCTGGACTTAAATGACGAAGCATTTGATAGCTGATTCCATCTGGTCCTGGGCTAGTATCACGGGCCTGCTGTAATGCTCTCTTCAATTCCAACATCCGAAATTCACAGTTGTAAGGCAAAGCTTGTCCATGGTTGAAACGAATTGGTGTTCGCTCAGCACGACTCTTTGTCCTTAAGAACGAAGGACTATAAGAGTCGTTGCTTGAGACGCTAGCAAAAGTTTCACCAAGGACGTTAGCGATGTCCTTAGGAGAAGAGTATATAGCAGCTCCGGATTTCAAAATAGGAATAGAAAATTCTCTATAGATTCCATTGGCTGCTTTCACTCTTCTCCACAACTGTTTACTGGATGTGGAAGAAGTAATTGAGGATACATAGCGAGACCAGGATTCCTTCTGACTTCGACGACGAGCACTGCGAGCTAATGCTTTTGCTCTCTTAAAGGCGATAAGATTCTCCGTTGTGGGGTATCTTCTGAAGAGCCCCCATAACTTCCTCTGTTTCTTATAGGTGTTTTGACATTCATTATTCGACCAAGGTTTGCCCCTCAGGGGGTTTACCTTCTTTAGGTAAACACGGGTGTCACAATCCCGAGGTACCCTAGTGATCTGTCCTCTTCTTTCTTTTCCTCTCTCTTCTACTCTTCTGCTTTTTCTTCCCCTTCTCCCTCAGTGTGGTTGCCTCGCAAGAGGTTGAGGGCTCCCCTTGAGTAGCTTTCGCCGCTCTGTTGCTATTAGCTACTCTTGAGGACTAAATCACCCACGTGTTTGCCGTGCGTGGAGACCCGTGTCCCTGGAAAGGAGGGTCCTGGTAATTGAGGCCCCCAGAGACCAACACATTACTTTGGCCTCTGCTTCAGGTAAACGGGAGGTGTGTTGTGGTCCTCAGCACATCAATCGGCTTTATGGATCAAGCGATCGGTACATCTACTGGGTGACTCGTTAAGGGTGGAGGCCACTTCAGGGATGTACTGTGAGCGTATAGGACCTGGCTAGCACTGGTGCAGCTGGTCTGCATCCCCTTGTTGGACTCGGTGGTGGGTGGTGCCGTCAGGTCCCGAATTTTCCATTTCTAATATGGAAACTTTTGCTATTTCTTCTCTCCCACGGGAGCAATCTTTGTCTTTATTACAAGCTAAGTTTTATGTTGTAAAACGGAAGGAGGGTACCTTTGAAAATGTATCCCCTTTCCTAATCCAAAAAGCAATCAGTGGAAATATCGGCGAAGTAAAGAGCATTAGGAAAATGCGTTCCGGTGATTTAATGGTTGAAGTCGCTTCAGAAGCACAAGCTATTGCTATAAACAAGTTCACTATGCTTGCTAACATTGAGGTGTCTGTCTCTCCTCATATGAACCTTAACTTTTCTCGTGGTGTGGTATCCGCTAGGGATTTGCTTAACACGCCTACGGATGAGATCTTAGAAAATCTCAAAGATCAAAAGGTCTGTGCTGTAAGACGCATAACTATCAGACGAGATGGGCAGATTATTAATACTAAACATCTCGTACTGACTTTTGCGACGCCAGACCTACCGCAGCATATTAAAGCTGCGTATATGCATCTACCCGTAAGGCCATTTATTCCAAATCCTTTGCGTTGTTTCCAGTGCCAGAGATTTGGTCACTCCAAAGCGAATTGTAGAGGCAAACTGACTTGCGCTCGCTGCGCAGCAGTTGGCCACGACAGCTTGTCTTGTACTGCAAAGGAGAGGTGCGTCAACTGTAAGGGTGACCACCCCTCCTACGCTAGGAGTTGTCCTATCTGGATACTGGAAAAGGAGATCACAACCACTAAAGTTAAGAACAATTGTTCATATCCTGAGGCGAGACGTACTGTTACATCACGTACACCTAAAGCAGGAGTTAGCTATGCTTCTGTCGCCGCAAAAGTCACCCGAACGACTAGCACGCAAACTGATGCTCTTTCACTTCCAATAGTCAAATTACCCCCTACCTCTGAGAAAAGGCCAAAATCAACCTCCACAACCATTCCCCGTAGAAAAGCTCCGATTGCAAAATCTAAAGCCCTAAAGGCTTTAAAACTAAAATCTTCTAAAGAGGGCAATATTAGGCCCTCAATATCCACCCGTAAAGCCTTAACCCTGGAGGCTGACGCTGTTTCATTACATCCCTCGGACGATGATCTATCGCTCGAGGAGATGTCAGATGACATGCCTTCCAGCTCCGGGAAAGGAGCTTTTCAAATTCAATAATAACTTTCTTTGTTTCTTGGAACTGCCATGGTTTGCGCTCTCATCATGATGACATCAAGTCTATAATTTCAGCCTACAACCCCGCATGTGTTGCACTTCAGGAAACATTCCTGAAGTCGAGCAATAACTTTTCCATGCGTGGGTTTAAAAGCTTTAGAAAAGACTGTGGTGATGATGGTGCAGTGTCTGGAGGTGTTTGTATATTAACATCTAATACTTTTCCCAGCACTGCCCATCCATTGAATACTACTCTACAGGCTGTTGCTGTAAGAATTCATACTGCATGCTTATTAACAGTCTGTAGTTTATATTTACCACCACATGATGTCATCCGCCAAGAGGAACTCGATGCATTAACAGATCAGCTGCCAACACCATTTCTATTGTTAGGTGACTTTAATGGCCATAGTTCTTTGTGGGGAAATGATGATACCAATTCTCGCGGTCGGCAGATAGAGCGGTTTATTTCAGATAATAGTCTCTGTCTGCTTAATACCGACGAGAAGACATATTTCCATGTACCCACAAGAACATTTCATTCTCTCGATCTAGCCATTTGTTCTCCATCTCTTCTGCCATTGTTAAATCTAATAGTAGGAAATGATCTGCATAACAGCGATCATTTTCCTCTCGTCATCTCCCAGACTGGAGGTAGTAGTGTAAGACAACGCTTACCTACTTACGTGTACAGTCAGGCAGATTGGACGTCATTTACACAATTGGCAGTAATTGATAATGAAATGGTTACGATCGATGATATTGATGATGCCATATATAAGGTCACCGAAGCAATATTGAATGCAGCTGATGCGTCAATTCCTAAGAGTTCCTTTACAACACACAGGCGTTGCAAACCTTGGTGGAACAAAGAATGTCAACAAACTTATAGAAAACAAAGGAGGTTATGGGGGTTATTTCGGAGGTACCCCACAACGGAGAATCTTATCGCCTTCAAGAGAGCAAAAGCATTAGCTCGCAGAGCTCGTCGTCGAAGTCAGAAGGAATCCTGGTCTCGCTATGTATCCTCAATTACTTCTTCCACATCCAGTAAACAGTTGTGGAGAAGAGTGAAAGCAGCCAATGGAATATATAGAGAATTTTCCATTCCTATTTTGAAATCCGGAGCTGCTATATACTCTTCTCCTAAGGACATCGCTAATGTCCTTGGTGAAACCTTTGCTAGCGTCTCAAGCAACGACTCTTATAGTCCTTCGTTTTTAAGGACAAAGAGTCGTGCTGAGCGAACACCAATTCGTTTCAACCATCGACAAGCTTTGCCTTACAACTGTGAATTTCGGATGTTGGAATTGAAGAGAGCATTACAGCAGACCCATGATACTAGCCCAGGACCAGATGGAATCAGCTATCAAATGCTTCGTCATTTAAGTCCAGATTCCCTGTTGAACTTACTTTACCTGTTCAATAGGATCTGGACTGAAAATAAATTTCCATCACTTTGGAGCGAAGCAATAGTGATTCCGATCCTTAAGGCTGGTAAGGATCCTTCTGTTCCTTCAAGTTATCGACCAATAGCTCTGACGAGTTGCTTGTGTAAGACTCTCGAACGTATGGTCAACGCCCGTCTCGTATACGTCTTAGAAAAACATAAATGTATACATATTAATCAGAGTGGCTTCCGTAAAGGGAGATCCACTCTTGATAATATCACATATTTGGAGACCCAAATCCGCAATGCTTTTGTGCGGAGGAACCATCTGGTCTCCATTTTCTTTGACATCGAGAAGGCATACGACCGTACATGGCGATATGGAATTCTCCGTAGGATGTACGATTTTGGCTTTAGGGGTAATCTGCCGATATTTATACAAAACTTTTTACGCTCCCGTGGTTTTAAAGTTCGTATTGGTACCCTTTTATCCAATACTTTTAACCAACATGAAGGTGTTCCTCAGGGAAGTATTTTAAGTGTCACACTTTTTAATATTCATATCAGTACCATACTTCATCAATTTTCACCTTTTGTACATGGTACTTTGTATGTTGATGACCTGCAAATATCTTGTGAAGGGTCTAACATGAATTTAATTGAGAGACAATTACAAACATCTGTTAATAAAATTGCTGCATGGTGTGCTGAGAATGGCCATACACTATCTCCTAGCAAGAGCAATTGTGTCCATTTCTGCAGGAAGACTAGCCTCCACAATGATCCCGTTATTCATATAAACAACACACTTATACCAGTGGTCAGTGCGGTAAAATTCCTCGGAGTGATATTTGACCGTAAATTAACCTTTCTTCCGCATATATTATATCTGCGGAAGAAGTGCGAGCGATCGCTCAATATCCTCAAGGTGCTTTCAAACACATCTTGGGGTGCTGGTCGCACGTCACTCCTCCGAGTTTACCAATCTCTAATTTTATCCCGCATAGACTACGGTTGTGTTGTTTACGGATCCGCTAGGTCTTCTGTTTTACGCAGAGTGGACACTATCCATCATTCTGCTCTGAGAATATGTTCAGGCGCATTTCGCACATCCCCCGTCCAGAGTCTATACGTTATATGTCATCAATTACCGTTAGACCTGAGACGAATGCAGCAGTCTCTCAATTATTATTCTAAAATCATGTCGACCCATGACCATCCACTACGTTCAATGGCACCTAATGCCTCTCTTAAAAGACTATATGATGCTCGGTCATTGAGCATCCCACCTTTTCTCACAAGAGCCAAATCACATCTTTGGCTCACAGACCTATGTGATGTTCGGATAGAGTCAATTGATCAATTTCTCTATCCACCTTGGTATGAACCAACAAATACCTTTATAAATACCTTTGCTCAGTTCAAAAAATCCGACACAACACCTATTGTTTTTCAACAGCTATACTTTTCTCATCGCTGTCAGTATCAATCATATAAACCTGTATTCACAGATGGTTCTAAAACAGCAGGACATGTGGGCTGTGGAATTTTTACCAATAATACAGATTTTAATTACAGCCTACATCCATCCTGCTCCATCTTTACTGCTGAAGCAACTGCCATTTACTACGCGCTTCAGCATGTGAATACAGATGACTATCATCAATATTGTATATATACTGACAGCATGAGTATTATTGAAGCCTTGAAAAACAATAGCGTTATTTGTCATCCTGTTGTGTCGAGAATTTTTAAAGCATTGGATTCCCTTGCTGGCAAGGGAAAAGAAATTGTATTTTGTTGGATACCAAGCCACATGGGTCTTGAAGGAAATGAGAGAGCAGATGCAGCTGCAAAGGCTGCATCAGATCCAATATTACCATCGGTTCCTCTCTCAGATGTGAGAAAGGCTATAAAAAATTTTATATATGGTCTTTGGCAAGAATCATGGAACTTGCAGGTCGTCAACAAATTACATACCATTTTCTCATCCCTCATCTCATTGTCAGTTTTACCGGTACGAAGTGCAGATGTTAGATTGACTCGCCTTCGTATCGGACACACACGTTTCACACACAGACATTTGTTTTTGAGTGATTTAAATCCTTGGTGTGAAACGTGTGATGAACCTTATACTGTGCATCATATTTTAATTTCATGTTCATGTTTTAACCATTTACGTATACACTTTTTTAAAACTGATTTTATAATTTTATTTGATATAATAGGGGATCCACCCCATAAAAACCTATTCGCTTTCTTCAGGGCAATAGGTTTTATACATTATATTTAATCTGTATTTTAGATTTTGAAAAAAATTATACAAATAATTGTTATTTTCATTTTCTATATTTTATAACTAGATTTTAATATAATATATACACTTATTTTTGTTTTTTAATATTTTAATGTTGCTTGGGTTTTTGAAAATAAATAAAAAAAATAATTAAAATGAAATAAAGTTACATAAAACTTATTCTTGGCGCAGCATGTCCAATTTTGGACCTTGCGCCATAAAACCCAACCAACCAACCAACCAACCATC
>JAJQOW010001287.1:0-55467 GCA_037975125.1 Latrodectus hesperus | reverse complement strand
CGAAAAATTACTAATAATATAAGGAGTATTAAACACAGCGGACATAGCTTTAATATTCATATATTTGCTTAAATCCAGAAAAAAAACTTACACGGAATACTAATACATGGACAGTAAAAATAGCAGTCAATTAGAAATTTTAAATTCAGGTAAAAAAATTTAAAAAATAAGATCTGAATTTTTGGTGTTATAAAAATTTATTATATTTTATTTCATCTAAATTTATCATGGTAATAATATAGATTATATATTCTTTCTTAAATTTAAATTATTTCTAAAAAAATGAAGAACAATTTAATGATTTCTTATTATCAGCTTGGAAAATCAAAATCTTTC
The DNA here is from genome assembly GCA_037975125.1 of Latrodectus hesperus. Classification (NCBI taxonomy): domain Eukaryota; kingdom Metazoa; phylum Arthropoda; class Arachnida; order Araneae; family Theridiidae; genus Latrodectus; species Latrodectus hesperus. The sequence continues at coordinate 55,131 of JAJQOW010001287.1, read as the reverse complement.
ATACTTTTCAATTTCTGGAAGCCATAAAATCTATCGGCAAGAAAGTCATCAGCAGCACAAATGCCGTATAATCTAGGCTGCTAAATTCTGAATTGTTTGGCGGTAAAGAAATGTTACCATGATGACGTATTGTGACATGTGCGATGACCTAAATACTAGGGTTTCCAAAATAGAATTAAAATCATATTTCTCAAAGGTCTCCATATCTATGACGTTATAAAAACCAGGTTGTCAGATACATAAGAAAATCCGCCCAAAAAATTACCAAACTCAGAATTTAGCATCCTGAATTATACTGTATCTGTGCCTCATTAGCAAGTCTGAAATTCGCCATTCTTTTGATTCACAACACTTAATGAAATAACACTTCCCTTTAATCCTATATAATATTCTTTTTGAGCGACTACGAGTGTCTTCCGAATTTTGTTGTTAATGAATTAGCTCTTAAAATGCTGAAGAAAATTCAGCAAATCGTTAGAATAATTCCTAGTATAATTTACTGCTAATATGATCATAACATTGAAAAACTGGTCTGTATGAAAGAATCCATCAAATTTTGAGAAATTATTTGTTATATCAAGAAGAAAACAGTTATAATAATTTAAAACACCACGGAAGATGAATTTCTTAAAACATTATACATAATTGTATAATTTAAAATTATTATTTCCACATTTTACACATGATAAATGTGGTTATAATTTAAATAAATGCAATTAAATAGAATTTCTAGTAATTTTTTGCGATATTTCTCCTACTTTTTTAACTTAATATATATTTTTACTTTTATTATAGATTTTATTGCATTATTGAATAAATAGATAGATTGCTCTTTTTTTGGGTAAATTGATATGTCACACTAAAACATATCTAAAATGAAAATTTTCCAAGTCTATTGGTTATAAGAATAAATGAATGTAAAATTTGAACTTATTATATTGAAAAAATTCCACATCATTTGAAATTATGAAGATAGAATTCATAATAAGAAAAGAAATAAAAGAAGAACACCACTACAATATGAATAAATTTATATGGAATAAATCATTACTTTGCTTTGAAATTAAAATAAATAATTTTACATTAAGTAGATACAAAATTAAGATATGAATTGAAGGCAAGTGACTTATATTTTTACAAATTAATAGAAATTCAAATTAATTATTTATTAAGTTACGTATTCATATTCTAATAGAACAGTGTTTACTAATGGTATTCTTAAAAATATCGGTAGAAAGTTACCTAGGTAAAAATTTACCGTACAGTCACCCTTGGCGAAATTTTAAAAAAGTCGATAAGGGTTACCGCATGCCGAATTTCCGATCGGGAAAAACAGCGGGAGGACAATGGCTGAAATAATGACAAATATTTCCTACATTTTGGTATTTAACAATATGCTCAACAAATTTTACAAAATTAACAAAAAACGCAGATTTATAGATTTCAAACATCAATGGTAAAATAATAAAGCTGATATATTAAATTCTCCATAAAATTTTTTGATCAAATTTTATATTAATGTATTTGAATCGGTAAATATTCATGAGAAATTAATGACAAATAGGGTTGCCAAAATACAAGTTTGCCGGGTTTCCAGTAAAAATGTTCGCCAAATTTGGCGCAAAAAAACGCGCTAAGGGTGACAGTACAGTAAATCTGATCCGTAACCTAAAATATTTTATTCAATAATTAAACCATGATTATAGTTTTATGGCAAAGGAAAACTGTTTTATCTAATGTTGTCCACACAATACTTGTCAAATGCAAAAACTTTTTGGTCAATAATCAACTGTGAAAGTAAAAAAAATGACAAAAGTAATTTTTTTACTGTAGATGATAATCAATTGAAATACATTGCTTTTCAGGTGTATTAAAATTTGAAGCAACGAGATGGATGATGGTCCAATTGTTTTGTATTTAAGAGATGAAAAGCCTCTGGAAAAATCTGAACTCGCAAATAAACTTAAGAAGCACCAAATCCAAAATTCTACCAAGGTTTGGCCGAGAAAATTAAGCCCAGCTATGTGTTTACCACAACGTCTTCGACATTTGATTCGTCTCTTGTGAACTAACTGACCTATTTTCAAATTTATTTTTAAATCGAATTTAAGTGGCATATATGTATTTTAATGAGGCATAATATTTTAATTCAAAAACAAAAATGGTTAATGAAATTGAAATTATATTTATTTTGTTATTTTGTCTACGCAACTTATCACTTTTCAATCATGTAATTAATAAAGAATTAATAAATAATTAATGATCAGGATAATTGGTGTTGGATTAAATATATTAACAGTGAATCACTTGAAATGTGTAAATGATTGAAATGATATTATCATTTCAAGAAGCAAATCTTTATATTAAATTAATGAATGATGACTACATTACATGTGTAAAATTCAGTCGACCAGGAAAATTGGTCCAAATTCAACCAAACTATCACAAAATTGGCTTATATTGTTCTTTCTATTGTTTCATATTGTAGCATAAAAGTATTTTAAATTCGTTAATTTAACAACAAAAATTTTTTCTCAAATGGAAAACCTAAGAATAACATTATGTTTGTGACTAAAACAATCCAATTTATATTAATATTCTATTATTTTATAGTAGATAGGACATAAATGTTTATTATTTTGTGTTGAACAAACGAATAAATATTTGGTTAGAAGTGAAATTTTACTTAAAAATAATGGTTTATCCAAATTAACAATTAATGCTTCATATCTTTGGCATATTGTTTTCTATTGGTGTCAAAATATCGTGCTTTTTGGTGATATTTTTTCTGGTTGACGGTAATTTATTTTATTCTATACTGTGTTTCATAATTATTGAGTATGAAACACACACAATTATTATTATTTGAATATCAATGATTGTTTTTAAATAAGATTACTAAAGACATTAGAGAGGGCGAAAATTTTTGAGAATAAATGAATTAATATTGAATGTAGAGTACAGTAGAATAAGAGCAATATATATAGTATATATAATACAATTACAAGGAAAATGAAATTTGAATAGATGCAATAATTTATGGCCATTATACTACTGGCACCGGATTTTATCACAAAGTATTTAAAATGGCTCATAATCTATCAGATTTTGAAAAAGGAAGAGTGCAAATGGGTAATTTTAATCTAGAAAACTTGGTTACAATCAAAATTGAAATAAAGGGCAAAAGCATATCTCAGGGAATATGTTGAATATGAAAAATGTTCAAATAGATATTTTTCATACGGTACAACCTTTTTGTTGTCTACTATAATAACAGAGTGAAAAAAAACTTTAATTAACCATTTACGGTAAAAATGACGTCAGTTGCAGTTATATCCATTTCAATAATATAATTTTAGTTAATAATATATCTCGAATTATGAAATAAAAGATGTTTTTTTTAAATAAAAAATATAAATAAATAATTACTTCAAGCAAAATTTCTTGTCATAATATCCTAAGGGAAGGAGTTTAGAAGCCTTTACCAATAATTTTTGTCAGAAATGTTTATCGTTTAAATATTTTTACAAATAAACTAAAATCTGTTCCAAAAGAATTTCTAAGTTCAGTTTTTATGGAATACTGAATTTTCGCGGCGTTTACCTACATGGTAATCGAGCAGCAATTATGTAAATATTAATGATTAAATAATAATTAAATTAATAATAAAACTAAATATTTCTTTAATCAGGAATTTAACAAGTCTTATTAGAGTGAGAATTTTGTTTAAGCTGATTATTCTCCCAATCAACAGTTGATTATTTAGTCAAACATTTTTTGAAGTCTGTACATGATGGGAAATATAAGAACTAAGATTACTTTACTTTTTCATCATCGCTTTTTAAGGCATGAATTAATGTAACATAAAATTTTCATTACACAAAAATATCTTAATATTTTAAATATATATTGCATTGTATCATTCAAGAAAATATTTAATCTTAAAAGCAATTAAAAATAACGCTTCCAGATAATTTTTGTCTTTATTAAAGGTTGTGTCTACAATAACTTTTTCTAAAGTATTATAAGAGCGAGCATAGATTACAGATCGCGTGATTTTGATTTCAGTTGATTGTGTAAGGCTGTTTAATAAGCGTTTATAATAAATATAAGCAATATCACCTAATCATTAATAATTAATGTCATAAAATATGATAATAATCATAGGTGATTATTATCAAGTGCTATTTTTTTAAGTTCCAATAACGAGACAAATACAAACTTCTGATACACATAGAAAAAGAGGAAAAAGGAAAATGATCGAAATCATGGATTCAAAAATTCTTCAGAGCATTTGAACAGACACTTTGCAGAGACATCATAAATTGATACAATGACAGAAATTGTGTCCATTTATTCCATCAGCAGATACAAAGAGTGTAGCTAAGATTTACAGATTTCAATGCAATGGGAATACTCAGCTAATAGTCATAACCAGCGAATATATGGAAAGTGCTTTTTATTTTCAAAAATAAACTTGAACAAAACATTAAATGTATGATTTTTTTCCAAAACTGAAAGTAGTTGGCGATAATATAGGTGACTGATTGCATACTTTCTATTTGAAACCTTCATGTATGAATTATAGTGCTTAGAAATAAAAGTAATGTAGAATTCCTCCTACTAATTACTTGTACCATTGTTACTGATATTTATGAATAACAGAGCATAGGTGAAAAAGCCTCCAACTACTGACACTATATAGTTTCGGGTGAAATATACAGTTCCACAAGCTGACATTGCAAATGGTTCTTTCTCAGACATCGCCTTGATAACAGCCAAATCACGATACTTTAAATTAGTATTGGACAAGCCTTTCTCGTACATTTCTTCTAATACTATCTTGCAGTTCTTCATCTTGGAGTATAGTAACGAAGCCGTAATGGAGATAGTGAAAATACCACAAGTATGGAAGAAGATATGAGAAGCATTTTCAAAAATGAAAGCTGGGACTAAGTTCTCCTTTTCAGTAAGCAAGAAAGTAGACAGGCCATCGAACAAAAGTAGAAACGATGTAGACAGGATAAAGAAAGCTGGAATCTGCAAAATGTTATCCACACGATGAGCTATATCCATTAATTTTGAATATTCTCGAATGTAAAACAGAGGTAAGCTCTGCTTTGAAATTGCAATCAGCTGTTCTGCATATATTTGAAAGATGTCACTTAATTTTATATACACATCGCACATGGCAAAAATCACAAGATTGGGAAACGTGTCTAATACGAAGATGTAAAAGCTCACACATAAGACTTGTATGATATTACCACAAATAGTGTAGCTCAAGTTGTAATTGAATGTCCAAGCTGCAGCGACGTCGTTGGAATACGAGTTCATCAAAATTACTATCCCACTTACACATAATAAATGAGAAATTAAATAAGTTATTAAAATTAAGTTTATGATACAGCTTCGGTCTATTGTTCTATAGAGGTTTGTTCCTGTAAACAGCTTCATCGTGGTTAACAATTTTCCCAAATGATATCGGCGCCTAAAAAGAACTAGCCATAGCATGTGGACTAAAAGAACCGATATTATACTAGGGATAATAGCTCTAAATTCCAATAATTTGATCACTAGAGAATAAGAAGACATTGGAATCAAATAAACATACGAAGGCAAAAAAATTACTAATAATGGAAACACAAGACCTTTGCAACATTCTTTTGAGCATTTAGAACTCTTATTCGAAGTGTCTTTTATTTGTATTCCCAACACTGCAAGAATCTTCCAAATTAAATTCATAATAATTTTTTATTTCAACTTATTTTTTTCATAAAAAAAGAGCTCTTTAATAAGAATAGTTCTGTATCACTAAATAATTGTTCATGGATCCATTAGAGAAGTTGCTAACGATTTTAATCAGTCACTTGTTCTTGCTTACAACAATTACATTCAGGTAACAATTAATTCTACTGAATATATTCTGAAGTTTCCTCTCTCTATGCTTATAATCCTTTTTTTATATTTCTTACTGTTCAAGAGTTTTAACACTGTATTAACTATTAGAATTTCTTCTACATCGGATACAATTCAGAAATCTCAATATTAGATCCAATACAAATTTCAAAATGTAATAGTCAGAAAATTCATCTGTATCTTTCATAAAGATTTCTAACTTATTTTCAAAAAGGCCACTTTTGTTAATTCTTTGAAATATTTTCTCATTGTTCTATTAAACTTCCAATAGGTGACAATCTACTTAATAGACAAAAATCGAATTTTCATCAATATTACTTAAACTGATTATATCCTGAATCAAAATGTTGTATATTTTTATGTGATAATCCATTGATTCTTATAAAAGTTCCCTTTTTCTTGTCTCTGAAAGGAAACGATCAAATTACATAAAATCTTTTTTATTTTATAACATATCTACCTGTCTATTATTTAAAATTACAGCGTGTCGTTTGCGAATCCATTATAAACATTTTATAACCCCAATTTTGATAACATTAGTCTTTTTTCAAAAAAACAACAATGCTACTGAAATGTTTGTGTTGCTAAGTAACTAAACAGGTAGAAGTTCATCTTCGAAAATTAAATCATATAATGGAAATTTAAATGAAAGTAAAAATTAATGAGATTTTGACATGTAACATTCAGCACTCGCAACGTTAGAGTGTCATTTGTGTTAATCTTATTATTTTTCTTTCATTTAACTTTAAAGCACCCATTTGCTATTTAATTTTATCAATTACTAAATTATTTCACTTTCCTGTGTAACATAATAGGTTTAATTAATGAATCATAATATTTACATTAATAGTTAATATTAGAATAAATGTGTTGAACTGAATTAATTTACAGAATAATCAGTATATACAATCTAGGAAAATTCTCTGTTTACCTATTTGATATCAAGACTATTATAAAACTGTCAATAATATTGTTAAAAATTACTTATATTTGTCTTAAAATATCTCAGACAAATCTGAAATAATCAGATTTGGGGGAAAATTGCGCAAATTAGGCATATTCTACGTTAAAAATCGCATTTCTAGTAATTTGTCAACTTGGCGACATTTTGGCGAAAAATAGATATTTCGGATAAATTCCATCATCGAAGCTACAGGATCATTGTTAAGCGAGATAGCTAAGAACCTTCCAGAAAACTCTTAGATTTTCACATCAATTTAAGTATAAACACCATTGAAAGGCATAGAAGAGTTAGAGAAGAAGATCAGCCTTGAATGTTAGTCTAGAGCATAGAAGCTACTGCCTGTCTGTGGTATTAGAGACTTCTGTGTTTGGTAGAACCCCTTAATTACCCAGGCCGACACATGAGATTTCCGCTGTCCAAATCTTGACGACCTTAATGCATCTCTATGGAGTTTTTTTCTAATTGCCTTGAGAAACAAAGAATTTAAAACAAATTTTTCAGCATTTTTTGCTACCAAACGTTGAACATAGGGCATAAGATTATTTAGTGAGTCATTAAAAAATGAAAACGGCAAAGTTTAAGCCATTAATAGTCGAACTATTTTATGATGCTTACGTTTTGCTACTTTTTTCTTTAAAATCGCCCTTTTGGCACAGTCTGGGTTTGCTTATTTCAATAAAGAAACTTACGTGTTAAAAGTAATATCACTATTCTTAAGATAAATAATATTTTATAATTACTGGAAAAGCTTGTTTAAAATTAACATCTCATTACATGGTATCTTGTTCGAAGTGTTTATCATTTTATTTATATCTGAATTACAGAGTTTGTACACTAATTTTTTTATGTTTTTAAATTTTGTATTTTCACGCCACCAAACACATTTAATAAAAATAAAATGAAATAAATGGCTCACTAAAATGCAGAACTTTAAAATTTATTTTAGATTATATCATATGTTAAGTATGTATTATTCTCAAATTATTTGTTGTAAGTATATATTACTTACTATTTAATAATAATATATACCTACAATATGTAAGAAATGTTATTTTTTAATTTTGGTAGTTATTATGCATGTGAAAACTATTGTTATATATTATTTACAGTATAATATAATTTAATAAAAAATAGTTTCTCTACTGTCTTTTTTTCATAATATATGAAGGTATACATTATTTATGTAGGTTATAAAACATTTGTTTACATATTGTAAGAATGTATTATTCCTCTTGTCAGTAATATTATACTAATATACTTACTATAATAAATTGTTTACAATGTACAAAGTTTTTTTTATTTGCGATATTGTTGTTTTGTATTAGTAAAACACAATTTAATTAAATTCTTAAAAATAATTTTAAGAATTGTTTTTGCACATTGCAATCCTTTTTAAAATTTATTACGGGAGAAAATATTACTTAAGAAACGTATCAAACAAAGAAAACAAACGTATCAAAAGTAAATTAACGCATGTAAGAACGTTGCGTTTTACGAAGTTTTATGGCAACCATAATGTTTGTGACAGGTCGAGAAGTCCCGTCAGCTCCCATTTACAGGAGCCTTAGTGTTTGGAAGCTGTTTCCTGTTGCATTAGCTGAATTGGAGATGTGTAATTGTAACTTCTACAGCTGGAATATCCAGTATTTTATTGAAATTGTTACAAATAAAATTCTTGTGATTTTTAAGAGGTTGTTTCTTCGATTCTCAATGTATACGGATCCCGAAACGTGGTAAAATATATATATATATATATATATATATATATATATATATATATATATATATATATATATATATATATATATATATATATATATATATATATATATATATATATATATATATATATATATATATATACAGGGTGATCGTAATTAAACTGCAAATTTAAAAACGCTGTAAAAAAAGAACCAGTGGTCAGAAAGACCTGAAATTTCACCAGAATGTACTTCAAACAGGGGGATTTTGTTTGGCGTGGGAAAAAAATTAGTAAAAAAGTGGCCTATAGATGGCGCTGCACAGGTGGTTATATGCAAATTAACGTCTTGTATAAAATGCTGAGTAGCTTGAATTCTCGTTAATTGTCAATGGTTATGCAACGCCATTTCGGAAATGACTGTATTATCAGCCGACATTTTCCAACTCCCTTGCCGCCACGATCATCGGACATCAGTCCCTGTGACTTTTGGCTCTGGATATTTCCAAAAAATGTTGTGTACAGTGCTCCACTAGACACCTTAGCGGATTTCAAATGCCGCATTACTCAGCAGGTTAACAAAATCAACACTGATACACTCCAAGCTGCTTTGGAAAATACCGTTTTACGTTTACTCCTCCTAACAGGAAATGGTGGACACCATATTGAAAATTTCTAGAAGAAGATTAAGGACAATCAAAAACCGAATTATTGTTGGCTTTTTTTACGGTTTTTGGCCGCAGGGCAATTAAAAACCGATTTTTCCTATTCGACGTGGCTCCACCTTGTCGCTCTGAATAGGCTTTACACCAAGAGTGCTACAACATCTGCCTGACTTACAACAGCACAACTAGTTTAACGTTCAGCTTACAACCACAATTGATTATCGTTCATGTCAGAATCCATGTAATTAACCTACAGCCGCCTGTGCAGTGCCATCTTTTTCCTAATGTTTTTTTCATACGCCAAACGAAATCCCCCTGTTTGAAGTACATTCTGGTGAAATTTCAGGTCTTTCTGACCAGTGGTTCTTTTTTTACAGCGTTTTTAAATTTGCAGTTTAATTATGATCACTTTGTATATATATATATATATATATATATATATATATATATATATATATATATATATATATATATATATATATATATATATATATATATATATATATATATATATATATATATATATATATAAATTCTTATTCTGTTTCTTGACCAAAATTTACAGTGGAATTTAATTGAGAACGACTACACAGAATGGGAAAAAACAAGATAAAGACAATCAGTGTGTTGGCTTTATGTAGCTTGAAGTATAGGTTTTGTTCCATTCCAAAATTTTAATTATTGCACTTATAATTAATTTAAATTGTAATTGATGCTGGTTTGAACTCATTAAAAAGTTGCTTAAATCGCGATGCAAACCATCCTAGAACTCAATTTGTTTTATAAAGGCGTGATATTCTTGTCCCTTTTTTTAATATTATTTTCTAGGTATAAGCATTCGAGTTAGAGAGAAAATATGTACAGCATCGGTAACACCTTTGTTACCTACACTTCCACAATGTAACTTAATTTCAAATAACGATATTTGTTAGATTCTTGATAGTAAATTATTGTTGCCCACAACAGTGATTGTGTTTTTGTCTTTCCAATACGTCCTCGATCAGTAAAACATTCAAACACAAATGAAAGGAGAACTAATTTCAATGTTTGAGTAACTTCATAATTAAAAAGAATTTTGCAACGTTGAACTTTACTTTCGACTTATTTTTATCTAAGGCATGCAAAAGATACAAAATAACTCTTTTTAATAATAAAATATAAAAAAACGAAGTAAATGGTTATTATCTATAGATGTTGGCATTATCATTTTTTCACAAACCTGAATTTTTCGCTGAAAGTTAGGGACATGTTCTTTCGCGAAAACTGAAGAATATATCCCGCATAATTCTTCAGCTTCATAAATATTTGCTCAGAAATTATCTCATGGACAACAGCTGAAATGAAATTTTAAACGTTTTGCAAGTTTTGCAATCTCGACGTTTGTGTGCTTTCAATTTTTTTTTTTTTTTTTTTTGTGATAAATTCTCAAAAAGGGCAGCTTTACATTCGTCTTCTAGAAAACTGAGTGATTTTCTCATAGGCTGCGAAAAACAAATATACTGGTATAGTAGGCCCATATTAACATCACATGATAAACGTTACAATTATGATTTGCAATAAAACACTTTTATATCCGGAGCATTTTTAGCCACGGGAGAATTTGCATAAAGGAATATATTCATGTGAGTTACAGGGGAAGAAACACATAAATATCTTAAATATGTTCCCCTTTCATAGAGTTATACATGCAGGAAGCAAACATATAACGATTATTTTTTGTTACTCAAAAATAGCTTATTCTATTTTCTGTCCTACTGATATTTAGTTATTGTCAATAAATAGACACGGGATAATTTTTAATATGAATATTCCATACCAATGGATATAATATTTTCACCAATCCTAATGCATATAACTGAATCTAATACAAAACTAAATTCATATAAATATTTTCATAACCATTCGATAAAAATAATATTTAACATGAAAAAACATTTAGAAGAAAAATTTAATGGAGTATTTTTGATAGATGATTTCTCATTAAAATAACGCATGAAAATAATAAAAAAAAATAATCCCTTGGGACTTAGTCAAGATTGTCATCACCAGATTGATAGTTTTCAGCTAAGAAAAAACAATGAATTATAAAAAAATTAGACTGTTTTAGTTTAGAACCGTTAATCTCATAATTATTATTATAGTTGTAATTTGATCATAAACTCAGGAAAACTTGACTACAGGATGCGTTTCAAAATATTACCATTTACTTCTTGACAGAGTAATATGTGAATTGAGAAAATTCAAAAGTAAAGAAAAGGGTTTCGGTGAATCTTATTTTAACTCAACATGAACCATCATGCTGATTTTAAGCATCCTGATTATGCTTGATGATTAATGTCAACCCAATACTATTATGATGACGGAAAGAGTTTACCAAATTTGGCAATGATCTTGTTATATGGTTATAGTTAAAAATTATGAGATGCAAGTGAGAGAGAGAAAGAGATTCCACCACTTCTACAACAAATAAGTACTGTTCAGAAATCCACATTTAGTATTTACTTGGCCTCTGGTTGATGTAAACCAATTGTGGTGTTTTATTGGTTTTAAATATATGATCGTAATAACAAACTTTTGGTCTGTTTCATAAAGTAAGCATAGGGATATAGTCAAGCCACTTAATTATGTATTTATAATTAACTATCAATGAAAATTTTAAGATTAATTGAAGAAACACAATTAAATTCAAATTTTATCTCCACATTAGCAGGAAGTTAACACTTCCAATAAATGCTAAAATACGCCTGAGTGTTACTAAAAGTTTAACTAACAGAAATATCCAAAATTGTTTAAAAATAGGCTTAGATGAAAACTCAATTGATGTCAAATTTTAATCATTATATTTTTTAAACACATTCAATCTCCCCGTTCACCATACATATACAGCACGAAGCAAAAGAGAAGTAAATTATCTAAAAGTTAAATATTAAATGCATAAATAAAGCGAACAAAAGCAGTCAAGTTAATTCACTGGCCAAGTCACGTTGAATATTTTCAATTCGTTTTGTCGAGCATGATTTAAAAGCATCAAAGATAGGCAAAAGAAAATCAAATGTTCCTTATCTTGAGTTTTTTTTCCTCTGAAAATTCACATACATTATTTTATTTTAGATCGAAGCGAAATATATAACTTCTAAATTTACCATGACCAGATAAATGATCAGAAAGTTTAAAATTAATTGAGAGGAAAGTCTCGGAATGAAAGATCTCTGGCAGACAAAGGGAAAGATCTTTTTTATGACTTCAGCATTACTAGATAAAACATATTCCTTATTGCATTTAGTTAAAAGCTTTTTATTATGAAAGGATTCCCAATAGCTCTTTAGAATGTTAATGTTCACATCTATGGGTAAATTTAAAGCATCTTTAGCAAAGAAATCTGCTCTTACAGTTACATAGAATTTATGATGTACATGTACATTTGCAAAACGAATATCAATTCCTTTTATTTTTAAGAGAACTGTTAGTGGAATTTCAATTTCTAATCTGCATCTCCTTGTAATACAGTTCAAAAGGGGGAAAGAATAAAGGGAATCAGAATAAATGAGATACGGTGAAGATGCTGCACCATTATCCTTGATCCATTTGACGGCAAGATAAATACTCAGAAGATCTGTTTGAAAAAATGTATATTCATTTCATTTACGGTGCTTAAAATAACAAGCCTCAGAATAGTCTTATTCCAATAATAACTGTATTGAAATATTTTTTTATGATATAGGTAAAATTTCAAAGAGGAGTAATATGAAAATAAAATATTTAGCTCATCTGCATTTCTTTTTATAATAAAAATTTTATAATAGAATAACTTTTTATACTAGAGCGTTTTAAACCTAAGAACATGAGGTTTAAGATTCTCCAGATAATTTTTTGAATTTAAATAAAATATTTATTAAAAGACAGTTTTAAATGAATTAAGGATGTGGAAACACCATAAAATAAAAAACATGTAGATTAATGTTACATGACAAAGTATATCAGCGTTAGAATTTTTTTCAGGTACTCTTTCAAAATATTAATACTTCTTATAATCAAGTCCTAATGCAAAATATTAAATTACGCCAAAAATATAGAATAATAATCAAATATTTACAGCATATATATTTTTCGCTTATTTATTAACAGATACGTAGAGTGCTTGATACTTTATTATATTCATATCAATGCATTTCAATTTACACATATCTCATGTTCAAAGGTCTTTTTACCCCAACTGTCACTAATCAGATCAAGATAACTGTAGTTCCGAAAAATTTATTGTCATCTGTTTTAATTAGAGAGGAGATAAATGGCAAATTGTTTTGATGCAGCAAATTGAGGATGTTATTTAATCTCTATTTAAAAGTAAAAAAAAAAAAGGAAAACAATATTTACATTGCTTTAAGCATAGGATTATTGATCGATATTTTAAGCATTATTTAGAACTATTTTACGAAAAATTGAATTTCATTATTTATAGATGTTATGCAACTATAAATGACATTATTTAGGACTATGCTAACAACAAGTAAAGCATTTACTTTTTAATTTAATAAATGATAACTGAGATACAACTTTAACAAACAAAAGTTTATAGAATTTACATGCAATTCAACAAAAAAATTTTATATTGTAAATCATTTATGAAAAGCATCACAAAAAGTATATTAGTGTAATTTGAAGAACCAAATATTCACTAACATCACATTTATATAATTCTTCACAAATAATATATTTTAATATCTTAAGTTTCTAAATTATTATATTATTAATTAATCCTATTTTTTAAAACAACAATTGATTACTTAATAAGTTACTTTGATAATGTAACACAGGACTATTTCCATTTTATATAGAGTATGTTTATGTACTTAATATATTCATGTAAGGTAGACTAATATTTAATACAATTTTGCTATTTCATATTTTTAAGAAAATTTGTCATGCTATATCACTAAATTTAAAATATCACTTTGTAATATACGTATATATATATATATATATATATATATATATATATATATATATATATATATATATATATATATATATTAAATTTTGTGCATTTTATTGCATTAAGTAATAAAAACTTACTTCTTTTTTAAATAACATTTTTATTTTTAATGTAAAACCTGTTTGTTGATAACATGTTTGCGTACTTAGTACCTTAAAAAAACTTTTTTTGGGGAGGGGTTAAATAAAGGGTAACAGTAACTAAAAATACTAGTACAATTGCAACTAGCAGAAGAAAAATTTATAAAAAAATATAATAAAAAATAACTTTAAAAGAATTAAAATTTGGAATTATAATTTACATTTTGATTCATAGGAGTCACATCAATAAGTTATGTATATATTCAACAAAGTTTTCAATCTTTACACAGAATATCTACCAAATAGCAATTCATCCTGAACACAGTATGTGACAATAACGTTCAATTCGTTGGCACACTACCTGTAAATAATGTTTTATTCCAAGATATAATATCTTAGATCTTGAAATATTCCAAGATTTAAGATAGTTTACGAAAAATTAAAGGGAACGCAGTTTTTCCTTAAAATAAAGCATTTTAATTTTAAGGAAAAACTGCGTTTCCTTTAATTTTTCGTAAACTCAATATCTGCAAACACTGATGCATTTGTAAAGTGTAGTATCTGTATATAACTTCTATCCAAAGTGATTACACATTGCAAAGCATATTTTTTGCTCAGGTTTAGTTCAACTTTTAATATTTATGAATAACAAAGTATAAGTAAAAAACCCACCCAAGGCTGAAAGTATGTAGTTCCTCTTAAAATAAACCATATCCCATGCAGACATAGCAAATATTTCTTTGTCAGACATTGTTTTCAATAAAGACAGTTTAGTAGACCGAATGTTTCCCTGATATAATTCATTATCATAAATATTTTCCCAAGCGACTTTAACTTTCTTCATTTTGACATGCACTGACGAAGCTGTCAAAGACAGTGATGTAAGAAAGCAGGCATTAAATGACATCAATACAGCACTCTCGAGTATCACTCCTTCTATTAATTGTTCTTTGTTTAGTAAAACAAGGGATGAAAAAGTGGTAAACATCAACAAGAGGTGAATAACGACAACTAGGAATGCAGGTACTTGCAAGACGTCATTTAATTTATTGGCAATAGCAATTAGGTGAGAATATTTCTGTATGAATTCCAGTTCCAAATTATTTTTTGAATTGGTGAGTAACAGTTCTAAATATAACTGGAACATAATACCAAGACGGTTGTAAAGTATGCATAAAATCAAACTCACAAAACACGGAAAAGTTAACAGCACAAACATGTAAATAGTTACACAGCACAT
Organism: Latrodectus hesperus; assembly: GCA_037975125.1. Taxonomy (NCBI): domain Eukaryota; kingdom Metazoa; phylum Arthropoda; class Arachnida; order Araneae; family Theridiidae; genus Latrodectus; species Latrodectus hesperus. Next base: position 39,571 of record JAJQOW010001287.1, on the reverse strand, counting down.
TTGTAACATATATTCTATCCATAAAGAGTAACTGAGATTTTGCATGTAAGTCCAAATGGCATAAAAATCGTTTGGAATTGTAATTATGACTGCTGGCAGCATAATATAAATGATAACTTGAGTTAAAAAGAAAGTAACCAGAAGTACATTTATGCGAAAGTTTTGATTTATAGTTGTGTGAAGTACTCTAAGTGAGAAATGATGCATTGTTTCCAGCAATTTCTTGATTAAAGTGTGTTTACGATAAGCAACTATCCACAGCATATGTGAAATAAAACTAACAATCAAAAGGGGAAACAGAGTTCTGATTTCAGAAACGTTGTACACCATACCCAAAGTTATTATTGGAATGAGGTAAGCTACATTAAAAAGAAAAAAAAGAATTGAAGGTATCAAACAGAAATCTCGGAATAAGCTTCTTTTTTTAAAATTCTTCCGAGAATTTTGCACTGGTATTCCAAAACAAGATAGAACACGCCACAACATACCATATCCTAAAACAATTGGAGGTTTATTGAATGCAATTGTTTCTTGTAGGATCTCTCTCTTTTTCGAAATTAGTTGCATAAGGAATGCTCGAGGATAATTGAGGTACAAGACATAAATATTTCATGAAACATATAATTTTCAACAAAAGTATTCAATCTCAAAGAAAATCAGTCGCTGTTCGTTGTTCCGTTGGGTACACACGTGTGCTCCGTCAAATATTTTAGTTCACAATTTGAAAATAATATAACTGTTAGTGAATTTCTTGAATATTGTAAATCGCAAAAAGACGAAGGGAATAGTCAGAATTACGTCAGATTTTTGATAGATAAAAAAATACAGACTACTTGGTCTTCCTCATTTTAGCAAATGGTACCATTTTATCCACATTCATATCTACATAAAATTACTCCAGATTCTGAATTACATCCATTCATTACATTTTTCATTTCGTAATGTATGTTTATATACATTCATATATTTCGTCACGGTATGTTTTATAAACGACAGCTCTTTTAAGGCCTTTAAAATAAAATTTGTCAGATACAATCAACTCATTAAAAGTGGCGGAAATGAAAGTGATTCACAAAAAATAATAATTGATTTTTTCTTCTTGACAAAATATACGATGATGTCGCTAAGTTACCTTCCATAACAAAGAAGCAGTGTTTACAGTACACGTGTTTCTAATGTAACAGTAAATAAATTATTTAAGAAAAATATTAATGGTTAAATATTTTTCTCAGTATAAGAGGAGATAAAAAATAAATATAAAGAAAGTTAATTTATTAAACATTAAATGTGATTCATATGCTTTTATAATTTCAATACTCTTCATTAAACACTTTTACCATTATTATACATAAAATTCAATTAGTATTTATTTTATATATCTATTTATTCTATTATCAAATTTTTGTGATTTAAAAAAATTTTAATTCCAAATATTTTTAAAACATTGAATACTTTATTTGAAATTTATTATATTTAATTCATGTGTACTTAAATTCTTAAATTTGTTATTTTGTTTTTCTCCTCAAATTTTCGCTTATCAATTAATTTTACTTTTTAGGATAGCTACACAAAGATTGCTTCAGAAATATGGAATTAATCCACAAATAATAAAAGATAATTCAGGATATTTAAAAAAGATCTTTACATAAAAACAAATCGAAATTTAGAAAACATATACAAATACCCTTCGAGTATTAAAGGTGGTTTGTATATTTGCCATAAGCAGCCAATTTTAAGTTGAATAATTTGTATTACTGTACGTGTAATATAATTGCAAATTATTGCATTTCGAAATTTTTTGGAAATTGTTAGCTCAATTATATGAATATTCTTGATTAACATTTTTCTTAAGAGGTAATGTTAATCATGAAACTATTCTTAACATTACTCACATTACACTTAAGAGGTAATGTTGATCATGAGATTAACATATTATTTCTTTAATAAAGAATTAAAGAAACCTCATGATCTACTGATAAGACCTCACGTTTTGGAGCAAAATGTCCTAGATTTAGTCCTAGATTGTTATCCTAAAGCAGTTTTTTTTTCTTTTTAAATATTGGCAAAAAAAAAAAATCCACGCCACCTGTAAAACATTTGTGAATATCCACATTCACCGGGTCGTATTTTGGGTTTGCATTGGATTTTCTAAGGGAGACTTAACATCCAATCTGTTTATAATTACAGATTTTTTTGCAGTTATCAACCTCCTGGAGCTCATCTGATCTGTATTAGATCTTTCAAGGGTAAGCAACTACAACGGTCGGTTTGAAAAGTCATTTTTCATTGATTCAAGAAATAAACATGTTGACAACAGAACAGAACAAAAAGCAAAATGAAAAAGACCAGACAAAATATCCACTTTATGGTTAGTTTAAATAAGCAAAAACGATTTAAAATGTTCTACTTTTTTATTTTCATTTATTTTACATCGCTTGCGAAAGCTGTTTATGCGTATAAGTTCTTATAAAAAAAATTCATACAACTATCATTTTCTTTTCACAACAATGAATTATTCAATGCTTATAAGAATTATTAGTTTATTAAAGAAAAAAATAAGAAATAAAATCGTAAAAATATTGGAAGCTTAGAACATTCTTGTAATTAATATAGTTTTGAGAACACCGATGTAGAAAATGCTAGCTTTCTGTCTATTTCACGTCTCTTACACAAATATTAAAACTGAAGTAAAATTTATTCGGATTATTACCCAGATTTGTCAATTTCTGCAAGACATAAAAGTTAAAGCATAGTGTTGATTGTTTTGGTTTTACGTGTGACTACGACTTGCTTAGTTGTGTTAGATAAGCAAAACAATAGAACATAACCAAAATAAACAGAGTGATCATAATTAAACTGCAAATTTAAAAACGGTGTAAAAAAAGAACCACTGATCAGAAAGACCTGAAATTTCACCAGAATGTACTTCAAACAGGGGGATTTTGTTTGGTAAAAAAAATTAGGAAAAAAAAAGTGGCCTATAGATGGCGCTGCACAGGTGGTTATATGCAAATTAACGTCTTGTATAAAATGCTGAGTATCTTGAATTCCCGTTAATTGTCGATGGTGATGCAACGCCATTTCGGAAATGACCGTATTATCAGCCGACATTTTCCAACTCCCTGGCCGCCACGATCAACGGACATCACTCCCTGTGACTTTTGGCTCTGGAGGTTTCTGAAAAATGTTGTGTACAGTGCTCCACTAGTCCCCTTAGCGGATTAGAAATGCCGCATTACTCAGCACGTTAACAACATCACACTGCTACACTCCTAGCTGCTGTGGAAAATACCGTTTTACGTTTACACCTCCTAACAGAAAATGGTTGACACCATATTGAAAATTTCTTGAAGAAGACTAAGGACAGTTAAAAACCGAATTATTGTTGGCTTTTTCTACGGTTTTCGGCCGCAGGGCAATTAAAAATCGATTTTTTTCCTATTCGATGGGGCACCACCTTGTCGCTCTGAATAGGCTTTACACCAAGGGTGCCACAACATCTGCCGGATTTACAATAGCACAGCTGGTTTAACGTTCAGCTTACAGCCACAATTGATTGTCGTTCATGTCAGAATGCATGTAATTAACCTACAGCCGCCTGTGCAGCGCCATCTGTTGGCCACTTTTTTCCTTATTTTTTTCACACGCCAAACAAAACCCTCCTGCTCGAAGTACATTCTGGTGAAATTTCAGGTCTTTCTGACCAGTGGTTCTTTTTTTACAGCGTTTTTAAATTTGCAATTTAATTATGATCACCCTGTATATTATAATCTTAATCTCTTAATGTAGAGTTACATTATTATAATTAATTTATTACTATCTTAACCTTGTGATTAATCCCCAGCTTAAAATAAAAGCACCCACCACACATTATATATAGAAAATAGTAGTGCTCTTGTATCTGAAGTACCTCAGCTTTCGCTGTAAAATAATTTGATTTATTTTTCGTGAGACATTTCTAGTTTTTCATCAAGCATACAGATATTGATTCATCGGGGACAGTGACTGCATGGATTAATTCTTTGAAAAATATCACCAATATTTTCAGTCTACACGCAATAAACTGTACGTCTTTATTGAATTTTTGTTGTTTATAAATATATCACAAGCCCACCGATAATCATTTTATGTTACAAAAATTCAAATGCAATTTTTGTCTTTATAAATAATATAAAATATGTATATAATTTGTCTCTCTAGTTTCTTTATAAAACATGTACTTATATCAACAGGTATGCAATTATTAATTTTGTCTATTGAAGTTGATTTGCAGTATGAAATAATGATATTTTGTTGGAAACACGATAAAGATTTAAAAGCATGGAATTAATAGCCTCTGTTAAAAAAAAATATTGTTTTTCCTATTACTCAATAATGATGTCTTCGAGAAAGTATTTTTTTTGTTTGTTGTAGAAGTTCAGCAATAACTTATGAATGTTTTTATTGAAAATACAATCTGGAATTTAAAATTAAAGTATATCATATAAAAAGCTAATAAGATTGAGATCTATAAAGTGAATACTGCCAGGTTAACACCTGGACACTGTTGTTGTTGTTGTCGTTTGCCAGCCAGGCTGGCAATATGGGGTGCACTGCTCCACTTTTCCAACTGAATCATATTTTGGTGTGGAGTCCGACTTCCTCAGTACACACATGCTATAGGTACCCAGTTATAGGGTGGGCAACCATACTTTCCACATTCATTCAAGGAAAGGACAAAGACAGGATAGATAGAGAGAGAAAGTACATCCATGCCTGAACCGGGATTCGAACCCAGGACCTCCTTATCCGCAGTCAGACACGCTGACCACAAGACAAGTTGAGCGGCCTTGGACATTGCTAGACTAGTTAAATCCCGTTAATTTCGTTAAAGTTAAATGTCGCTGTTCTACTTAAAATAATCATGCTTTTTGAGTTTAGCACTAAGGAATTTTCTAGATTTCCTTAAAACCACACGTGAATAAAGATGGCTACTTATAGAAGTCTTATAACAGTTAACAATTTTTGCTATTAGGTTATGGACTACGCGTTGTTTAAGCCACACAAATACAATACTTATGTTTATTTATCAACTGATGCCAGACTATAAACATCTAAGTCGAGAAAAAGTTAAAAGAATAGTACTTTTCCTTGAATACTTTTCACTAGAAGTTTTGCTATTATCCATTACTGTCTCATTTTCCTTAAAATTAGTTTTGATTTTTCGTTGAACCGGAAACGTTGATATTCAATAAATGACATATTGATGAATCATAAAAAGGATTTCTCATGTAAATTCACTGCGTATTTTTTTACAAGGAAATTGGTATTCATTCCTGTAACTTTAATTGATTTTTCACTCGTCTTGTTTACGCATTTTCTTTCATTAAAAATTTTAAGGTTGAAAAGTTGATTTTCCATTACATGTGCCATTTTTTTTTTTTTTTTGTGAATCTTGTAATTAGAACCTTCTAGTTTCCAAAATAGTTTTTCGTTATACGGTATGTGTCAAACACACACAGAGATTAAGTTACGGGAAATTTAAAATACATCTTCTTTTGAAAAACGAAACAGTAAATTGTATTTTCAAACCGGAAGTGGTAAAGAAAAAAATGATATTTTACTTTTTATTAATTTTTTAATTTATGTGTTTTTTATTATGAGTTGATTGATAGTTATAAGTATGAATGAAGCCGTTATGTGACTTTATACATTCGTAAAGAAGTGTGGCAACCGCGAAATATTTATATGAAACTTCGCATTCCAGTGATGTAAATGATATTATCTATGAAATGAAACAAACTTTAGAATCAATGTGTAAAAGTTATTATTTACAGCTATTAGTAAAAGGAATGTTCAGTAAAATTTCATGTAATATTCATATTGCTATAGATTTTAATCATATTTTCTTTATCGCTTCTGCATGTTTCTTAGATTTTGCTTCATTTAAAAGATCATTGTCACATCAACTTTATGCTCACATTAAGAGTGATACATTCAGTTCATTTTGCTAAAATTTCACTAAAATTTGCTAAAAAATAACCAATACACACACACACACATATATATATATATATATATATATATATATATATATATGAAAGTAAGAAAATAATAAAATATTCAATATATACAAATTATTTCATAAATAAAAGTATGAGCGATTTTCATAAATTAGGCATTAGGGTTCTAATTTTAAAAAAAATTATATATTACTTCACAAGAAATTAGATTTTCTCATATTATTGGTGATTATTTTATTTTTGACTACTGCCAATCTAATTTAATGATATTTTTGAAAATGCATTTATTTTGACGCATTTGTGTGCAAAATAATATAAAATTTTGAATAAAATATGCGCATATGATTGGATAGTAATATAATTAAATAGGGTTTTGTATTTCAAAGAAACGTATTATCTGAAATATAAAATTATAATATAGAGTCGTTTTTAATCTCGGATGTGCACACTTCTAAAGGAACAAAAACAAAATTTTGGATGTAAAAATTGAGTTTTTAAATAAAAGGATCTGTCTATATACAAAAACAGAAAACACATTAAACACTCATTTTTACCATCTCTAATTTACGTTCACAAACTAGTAATTGAGCCTTAAGCATCATATAGATAAAAAAATTTTAGTTCGTGAATAAAATTTTAATACGAACTAAAATTTTGAAAAAGTTATTCTTTACGAAATCATTTTTATGGAATTTTCATTTAGTTTTTTTTTTTTTTTGACTATTATCAAATTTTTTTTTTCTCCATTTTTTTTTCTCGTAAAATGTCTGTAAGCTTTATTCGTTCGCAAGCAAAGAAGTGCTGTGAGTTCGGCAATGTAATCGTATCAATTCCATAAGTTGGAATATAATACATATTGTATCAGAAAATAATAAATGATAACAGTGGTGGAAATCAAATTGACTTTATACTCTGAATAGCGTTTTGTGTTGTAGCAGGACAGTTACCAGCCCGCGGTGAACTCAAAAGTGTAACTATTAATTGATTTGATAATTTAGCTCATTTTAGAATAACCGTGAGAATATAATTTTTTCCCAGAGTTTAAGATATGGGGGTTATATTCCGCGCACTCTTCCCTGAAGTTTCCATTTTACTTGAGTGGTTTTAAGAAATCCAGAATGAGAAATGTTTAAATATTATCATTTACGAAATGCGTAAAAAAGTTACTGAAATTTGAAGCCATTTTAAAGATTGTACTCATTTTTTACACTTCGGGAATACAGTTTTATCATCTAAGCAAATTGATATGAGTAATAAATCGAGTGATAATTCTAGAATTACATTAACAAATTAGAATCCTTAAGAATGATGTTGGAGTACAGAAGTGAAAACTATTGAGATACATTAAATAAACGGAGAAATTTCATGATAGATTATTTTTTAAATTATATAGATAAGATGTGAAACCAATTTCATGATAAAGCCTTAAGATATGTAAGGCTTTAACATTTTGCAGGAAATGACATGTTTTATTCACTGTTAAAAAATAAACATAGTTTTTTTTATTATTAAAACAACTTATCAAAATGATGACTTAAAAATATAATATAAAATACAGTAAAGATTTTGAAATTTTACTGATTAATATTTTTTTAAATTATATAACGACAGTTATAATTATAATTTAAGAATCCTTTTTTTTTATATTTAAAAAGTCTTCTTAACTTATTACACAAAATATGATTAAAAATGTCTAACATTCTCATATAAACAAAGATGATTTTTTTATCTCTTTCTTCATTTTCTTATTTATTTAAATGCATTACAATGTTAAAAAAATTGTTTTTGACTTTTTGAGGAAATGCACGCCACAGAAAAATCTCATTGAATGTAAAAGCGTATACCGTTAAATGTTCAATGCTAATTCGAGTCCTGATTTCACGTGAAAATGATATTAAGTATGTTTATAAAGAGAAATTTTTCTACGTCTATTTTTGATTTAAATATTTCACTAAATTTAAGTAATAGGTGATTAAATCAAACATTAGCTTTTGTAATTTTAAAAATGAAATTGAAATAACTGCTTTACATTTTTGGCTTTACAATCATTTTTCGTGTATAAGGAATAATTCTATTCGGATTTATGACATAAAGGAAATTCTGAATTGTTGCGGATATTTCCTTCTTAAGATAGGAATCAAACCGAAGAACTGATTTACTAAAGATTGGAAGTAGAATTATTCACACCAAATGTTTTATTTGAGCTCGGTGTTTCACTTGACAAAAAGGGAGAGACTAGCTTAAATTTTAACTACAACGTTTATAATTACTCACTATAAAGTTGTTTATTAATCTGAGAAAATAACTTAAATAATGTAAAATTCCGTTCTAAAACTCTCTTGGGTCAAGAAAATATGCGCGGTCATTTTCTAAGCTTTACAGTAGAGAGTTCAAAAAAAATAATTAAAACAGATTCTCCTGCCTTTTTTCTATTATAACATAATTTTTCTTCAAAAATAATGATTATTATTTCTTCTTGATTTTTTGAAAAAATATTTTCGTCTTCTTCAGCGAATATATTTTTGTGTGTTTTAGGAGTGTATAAAAAATGGGGGAGGGGGTGATGAAAAATAATTGATTTTCAAAGGGGGCGGTAGAAGAAATAAGTTTGAGAAACACTGAGCTAAATCAATGACTCACTCAATTGAAAGTGAAAATAAAACTGAATATCGTTGAAGAGCATTTCTTTTTTCGATTGATAAGAGATGAAATTAGATAAAATATTGAACATTAAAATTTTATATGAATTCATGAATACTTTAAATGAAAATACCACTGTTTAAAAATTCAATGTGAAAAATTCTTAAATATCTAAAATATTTCCATTGTTTATTATCTGACGTTTCAATGAAAGTTTTCAAATTAATTTAGAACTGAAAACAAATTGTTTCAAAGCATTCCATAATTTATTTTTAATATAATGTACAGAAAATATTTAAGAATTTCAAACTAGAACTATATTACTAAATTACTATTTACTTATGATTATACTTTTCGTAATCAAGTTGATATTATTATTAACTTGATAACGAAAAGTATATATTTAATAAAAAAATATTTTTCTAAAATTTGTTAATTTATAGTGCGCAAGCTTTTAAAAAATTATTTATCGTATATATTGTATATCATATTTTCCTATAAAAATCTATTGAATTCTGGAATGTCTTATATGTAATTAAGTTTTTAGTATTAATGACTATAAAATTCTAATAATTAGCTTTAAAAACAGAAGTCATTCATTAGAAATAATTAACAAAATTTCCTTTCGAAATTTCTTTTTATCATCTCTAAGAAATTTCCTTTTACCGTTATTACGCGCGACACAGTTAGTTAATATCTAATTATGAGTAATTAAACGAATAATATGAGGGAAAGAATGATAACATTTGTTATTTTGTGAATACTTTCCTTGACACTGAATTTCAATTGAATAAATTATTTATTTTGAATCTTTACTATATTTATTTAACTTCTATTTAGTATAATAATTTATTTTTTATTCCTATAAAGTTTCTTTTAAATATTTATTTAAATCAAACAAATTAAATTTAAACACCATCATAAAGTTACTTAGATTGCTAGATACTTCATCTTTACAAGCAGAAGTAAACGTAAAACAACTTTTTTTTCCAGTAAAAAAAATAATAAAATAAAATAAAATAATAATAATAATAATAAAGAAAAATTGCAAAATTTATTTCTAAGGTCAGTGGGGAGATTGCCAAACGATCTCTCGATAATCAAGTGTTTTTACAAAAGATACAAAAAGGGCACCTGCCTTTTGTCACTCAAGCCAAGAATAACTTTTTAACTAAGAACTCAATTCTATTTTTAATAGACAAACGATTTTATTTTTAGTAAATATTACTTTTTGATATTTTTTCCACTTTTGTTTGGAGTAATAAAATATTAAATTCACATTTAAGGCTCTATATTTTTAAAAATAGCTTAAGAGAAAAATATTTATTAAAGACACACTTGTAAGAAAATAATTGGGTGAATCATTGGAAATAAGATAAATGTACTGTAATTTATTTTGTAGAAATTAGAAAACATATCTATTATAGCATGCATAGTTTACATTAAATTCTTAACAATGTAAAATATTAATCCAGTGAAATATATACTTTGTAACAGTAACAATAATTTTTGTAGAATTCAGGTTTTATCAGTGAATTTTTTTTCAAAGTAATGGGTTGAAATTTTTAAGGAACGGAAAAAATTGTTTATAGTGCAATTGTTATAAATATTAAATATAAAGTAAAAATTAAATGAATCAATTTATTTAAAGTAAATGATTATTTTTGAAGAATTATGTGAAAACAATTAATATAGCACAAGTAAAAAGTTAATTAAAATACTAACCCCTTGAAGAAAGCAGTTGTAATTAGTAAGGAACGTTAATTCAAGTTAACCGTTAATTTCTCTTTTCTAAATAGATATCTCTATTTAGTCTGTATAATAAGCTCTTAAAATAATAGTCTCATAAATAGCGCTTAAAGTTTCCATACCATTAATTTTTAAATGAATATCCAGTTATATATCTGATTTCTTTCATCACTTTCAAAATCGTAAGCATTATTCTTATAAAAAAATTTAATGATTCACTGAATAAAGAAATTAAAAAAAATCTGGCAAAATTAAACATGATGTTCCAAACAAAAATATTTGTAATCTTGAAAAAAAATATTACTTTAAAAAAAAAAATATTTTTTTGTCACCTATGATTGAATGATTATTTCTAAATTACAATTTAAATAATTATTTTATTTACATTACGTTTTAGAAATAATAAAAATAACATAATTTATATAATATAACAATTTCTAAAACAAAAAAGATTATTTCTAAAACATCTGATTCAAGAATTTTTTTAACATTAAAATTTTAATTTATTTGGCATTTGTTTTCCTAATTTAATTGATTATTAGAGTTAATAAATAAAAAACAGCAGGAATTTTACTTAAGTTTACCTGAATTACTATTCATAAATATAAAATGCTATTAAAATAATGATTTAATTTATATAATTTGTTTCATCTGCATATAAAATTTATTGTCCTCAAATATTTCTATTTGCAGTTATTTGAAACTATGTTAAACTTGGTATACATTTTACATTATTGAAGGATAAACAGAGTGAAAAATCAAAATTAATTGCAAACATATTGTAAGAATAATTTGTATTATAATTTATTTACTCTTAATTTAGAATGAAATAAATTTAAAAAATAAATAATGTCTATAATCATTTCTAAAAAACAATTTATTAATAACTCATTCTTTCACAATATGTGTACTTATGAATGATTAGTTTTCTTGTCATAATAAATTTTATAAAAAAATTATTTTTAAAATTTTTATATCTTTTTTATAAGGTATGCTTTTTAAAGGAAATTTGATTATTTTATGTGACATTTATATATTTACTACGATATAAAAAATCTCTTTTTAAGCAAAAAAATCCATTCGCCTAATAAGTAACAGAATAATTTATATAGTTTATTTATGAAATAGTTAATGGTTGTATATGTGTTAAAAATTCCTTAAATATTTTTCGAATTATTTTAGTTTTTAATAGCTAAGATTAAAATTAATCATAAAAATTAAGGGAATTCATAATAAAAAGTAAATTTTAAAAATTTAAACTTATTAATTTCTAACAGAATATTTTTGAGTGCAAAATTTTTTCTATAACTATTTGTAACAATGTGTTTTTAATTAATAAGTATTAAAATGATTTTTCAAAGAAAATAAATTACATTTTGGATTAAATTTATGTTTAAATTATTCTATTTTCACCTAAAAATTATAGTAAATAAATTGATCGTTAATGAAGTATACATTTAGTACAATTATGATTTATAATTATACAAAAGTATGCAAAATGAAATTATAGTTGATGGAAAAGAAAATTGATCATTTTTCCTTATTTAATTATATATATATATTAATATCTACAACGTCTTACGTTTAATTACAATAAAAATTATAATTATTCATTAAATTCCAGTTTCAAAGACAGAGCGAGTACGTGAGTACGTGCTTGTTACAAAGTAATCAGGGAGTACGTAAGTAGTTGCTTGTTACAAAGTAATCAGCTAGTACATGAGTACTTGTTTGTTACAAAGTAATCAGGGAGTACGAGTAGTTATTAACTACGCATTAAATGTGTTAATTATAATAATTAACTACGCAAAAATTAAAGTGTACTTGACTGAATGTAACAAGTACAGAAGAGCCAATGACAGAGCGAGTACAAGTAACAATGTCATCGATATATCAATACAGATGGATGAATTATGAGATTGTGGTAGCTTGTGGAGGCTGGTGGGAGATGGGAAATATCAGTTGGCTTAGCTGGAAAATAGAAGAGGGATACTTGGGAATTGACCTGCGTAGCAGGCACTTTACTTCTTCATCTGAGATAGTACCGAAGAGGAGAAAACATGACTTTACTCACGGAGAGCGCGGGCCTGAATGCGGATAATAGGCAATCAGCTTTGAGGAGTGTCACTAGTGGGGGTTGCTAGTAAAATGTTTAGGATATGTGAGTTAATGCAATTTTTATTTTATAAAAAACTGGTTTATCTTCTACGTTAAAATTTAAACAAATAAACGTCTTTTAAAATAAAAATTACAATCTATTATACATGAAAATTTTGTTACTATGTTTGTCTCGTTAATGTTTAATTATAGAAAAATAAAAGAAATTTAAGTTGATTTTTTGATTAATTGCTGTATTTTTGTAAGCAAACTTATAATAAAACCTCTTTGTAGTTGATTAAAACTCCCAAATTACAATTCTTTGCAAAATATTTACCAGTTAATTATAAAAATTCATTTATATAATTCGAAAGTCTTAACATAATCCTGAATTAGGATCGTTGTTAGATCAAAAAATCAAAACTATGTTATCTCCAAACTCCAAAATATTATTACTGACATTGAAACATGGTGCGAAAATTGGAAAATTTCTATTAATGCTTCCAAATCTAAACTTCTTGTCATTAGCAGAAAACCAGGAAAACATAAAATTCACAATCAACTTTATATTTTTGGACAACCCATAGAAAATGTAACTAAAGCTAAATACCTTGGACTTCTCATCAACAATAGACTTACCTGGACTGCTCATATTAAATCTAAAATTACTGCCGCCTGGTACGCATATCATAAACTCAGATCATTAATTGGACCACACTCAAAATTAAATCTAAAACTTAAAAGGCTTCTATATATTACTACTATCAGACCTATCATCACGTATGCTTCCCCTGCCTGGTGTTCATTTACTAAACAAGACTTGAAATTATTAAACACCTTCCAAAACAAAGTCCTTCGAAGAATTATAAATGCCCCTTACTTTGTAAGAAATAAAAACATTCAAAATGATCTTAAACTAGAAGATTTATCTCAATTCATTCAAAAACTAAATATCAACTTTTACAAACAAGCATCCAAGTGCCAAGCTGGAAATTTTGATCATCTTTTCGAAACTTATATCCTCCCTGGGGATGCTCAAGTCAGACCAATTGCGGCCTTTTTCTCATCCGATGCAATTCTCTCCAAGGCTTTTGCCTAATTCTTTACCTTCACATTCACATACATTTAATTTCTTTCTCTTAACTTTTCAAACTCAGATGAATGAGTAGATGCCTTCGGGCAGGCACTCAGTTACTTACAATCAACAACAACAATCCAGAATTAGTTCAGTATCACCATATATTGGTAAGTGACGCCGAAAGAAGTGGTAACGCGGAATGCATTCTACCGAATGGTACTCATGAGTCCCATTCGAAACCGAAGTTTTCCCCAATTTCCAAATGCTAGGCCTAAAACTTCATAAAAAAAAAAAACAACCACCATGTAAGTAAAGAGGGTGTCTCCCCCCCCCACGATATCAATTTGCTCAACATAACCATATATAAGAAAATAGTAATCGTAATGAGAATTAATTCAAGATTCTATTTTAAATTATTTCAGCATTAAAATTAAAGGAAATAAAGCAGCAAAATTAATTACATTTAATAACATCTAGATAAAAATAATGAATTTCAGTGATTTGAGATAGAATGTTACGAATTATTACTACTTAAAAGTAGACGAATTTAGAATAATTCCCAAAAAATAGAACGATTCTCTAATTTCGTTTACAATTTTTCCAAATTTAAATACTTGAAATACAAATCTAGGAATTCTATGCCTTCAAAAAATAATTAAAATTATATTCTTATTTTCATTTTTATTCCGGTGCTCTACATTTACAGCAAAATCCAGGATATATATAAAAGTCAGAGTTTAATTCTGGCATGTTATCCGCAGTGAAATACAAAACGAATATAAAAGACAGGATTGAAATTCCGGCAATATACCTACAGCGAAATACAAAACGAATATAAGGAACAGGATTGAAATTCCGGCGCTATACCTACAGCGAAATACAAAATGAATATAAAAGACAGGATTGAAATTCTGGCACTATATCCACAGTTAAAAGCAAAACAAATATAAAGAACAATATTGAAATACCAGCACTATATCCACAGCGAACTAAAAATTGTGAATATAAAAGACAATATTTATAATCCGCGCTACATCCGAAATGAAAAAAAATATATGTATTTGAAAATACAGGATTTAGATTGCCGCGCTTTACATTCGATAAAAAAGCGAAGTGCAAAATCGCAAATTGTGCTAAAAATGCGAAGTGAAACTAAAAATGCTGTTGCCACTGTAAAGAAGCCTACATATATATGCCGTAAAAATTATGTAAAAAACGAGAAAAAAATCTGGCAACTAAAAAATCTGAGAAGAAGCAAAATCTGAATTTGGCAACACTATAATGAAAACAAAGGGCGTTAGATTTGGAGAAAAATCAAATAGATTGGGATACTATACTTATACCCTATATTCTTAAAAAAATATTAAGCTGATTAGGTTGAAAAATTGAAATTATATTATCTCATCTAATTTTATGTTTTAATTAACATTGGAAGTCCTTGAAAATTACTGTTGCGTAATTGGTAAATTTCTTCTTCTTAGAGTTGGATTTGTATGTCATTGGGCACCTCTGCTTTTATCAGCATTTTGTGCTATTAACTCCAAACTCCATGTTCTTAGTTCTAGTTTCTCGGGTCACCCACTTTATTAATAAAGTCCGATAAACCTTTAATGGAGTCTAGGTGTAACTCTCTAGTATGGATGATGCCTAAAGAAGTTAATCTAGGGAGGGCAAAAGCCTCGCATTTGTAAATGATATGCTTGACCGTTTCCTCTTGCGTATGACATTTCCGGTAGATAGGGTCTTGCTGAAATAGTCCCATTTTATGGAGGTGCTTTCTGAAATCGTAGTGCCCAATTATGAAGTCGACGATTAAACGTATCTTCTGCTTACAGCATCTTAGAATTTCAGAGGCAATCCTTGCTGATGATTCACAGATCATACTTTTAGCGTGGGTTTGACCAGGAGTGTTGAGCCAAGCTTCATACATCTTTCGTTTTTCCCATCTAAGAACATTAGTTTTTGTGGTCTTCAAATTGATCCCACAAAAACTTCTGCACCGATGGGAGAAAAAGACGATCCTTGTTTAGCAAGTTCATCAGCCCTTTCATTATCTTCGATACCTTTGTGCCCTGGCACCCATACAAGTTTCACCTTGTTTCTAGTTGCCGGTTCTGTAAGAAGGTTTCTACATTCCAAAATCATTTTAGATTTGATTTCGAAAGAACTGAGCGCTTTTAAAGCGGCTTGACTGTCACTAAAAATGAGAATCTGCTTACCGTGGTAGCCCTTTCTCATATTTATTCGCAGAAAGTGGATAATAGCCAAACCTTCTGCCTGGAAGACCGTTGCGTATCGCCCAAAGATTAATAGGCTGGTTCTTGGTGACACGCCACATACTCCCATTCCTGAGAGGCTGTTTTTCAGTGATCCATCTGTGTACCAGATTAGATCTCCTGTTTTAGTTTTGAGCATGTTGTTATCTCATTCGTCTCTAGTTGGAAAAACAATTTCAAATGTCCTTTCAAACATGTATGACTTTTCCATGATGTCCGAGGACATCAGGAAAGTAAGAAGTTGAATTTTCCTGGTAATACCCCTGTGCCCTTTGGCAACATGCTGGTCGTACCATTGGTTTTGTAACTTCATTCTGTATGCAGTCATTCTGGCTGTGCTGCAGATGAAGATATCCAAGGGAGTCAGATCCAACATAACTTCCAATGCTCTGGTTGGTGCGGTGGACTTTGCTCCTGTGATGAAGAGACAGGCCAGTCTTTGTAGACCTCCTAGTGAGTCGGTCACAGACTTCTGTTCCGCCCTACGCCACTACATCACACAGGCATATGTGATAATTGGCCTGACAATAGCTGTGTACATTTAGAACATCAGGTTTGTTTAATGATCAATGGTCTTTTTTCAATATTTATTTATTTATTTTAAATGAGCGCTAATATGCTAGCTAACTATATAGACATAGAGTGAGTGATTGTGTGCGATTCAAATATCATTGCTTAATGTGAGGTTTGTGATAGGAGCGAAAAATATTTACATTTTCTTCTGTATTACAAAAGTCTGATGGAGGAGACAGAAAAAAACAACAATGGAAACATAAAGTACCAAACACAAGAGAAAAAGAAAACAATAACAAAATCCGAATTAAATGAAATCTGGACTAATATAATGGATTACACATGTACAATGAAGTATAAATTGAGGAGTGCAGGAAAGATCCGTTATTAGTGATTGACAGAAGCGTGGCTGCTGATACGTTATCCGGAGTGTGTGAAGAGTTAATTTTCATGCTTTCTCTCATGTTCGCAAGAATAAGCACAGTGGACAGTGTCTAACACTAATTAGACCAGGAGTTACAGCTTAAAATGAATTCCAAATCTGCAAACATCCACCACAGGTTGGAATTTTGACTCAACAGTAAGTTTAACTAATGGCAATAAAAGAATTATAAGTACAGAGTTAATATTTAAGAGATTAATTCTGTTTAAGAAAATTTATATATATATATATATATATATATATATATATATATATATATATATATATATATATATATATATATATGTGTGTGTGTGTGTGTGTGTGTGTGTGTAACTACCAGTAATAATAAATAATATTATATAATATATAATAATAACAATCTTGCTTCTAAAAAATACAAGTCATTTGGCTCGTAACAGGAATTTCTCACGAATATTCCTTTAACTCATAACAAGTGAACGTGATTTCTTCTTAATAGTAATTAAAGATATTTATTAAATATCTCTGCTTTCTTCTCATTCTTTCTTATCCCGTGGATCGAATCAGAGTATAATTATAGTTACATTATTTCTTTCTGTGGATACTATTTTCTGTAATTTTAATGTTATTTCTCTCTTTATAACCCATGATATTATATCATTATTTTAAGCATGCATGTCTTTCAAGATTAGTGCCTGAAAGTTTTCCAAGTTTACTCCCTTGCATAGACATTTGCAGTCTATTTATTAAAAATATTACTTTAAACATTTACATATTAAAGTAACTTTTCTTCAATTAAATTTCAAACGAATAAGTATTACATTAGTTTAAAAGACCATAATAAGTAAATAACTATGGAATTTTATAACATATATTTCTCAACAATCATAAAAAGAAATGACAAGTAATGACTGTTTTGTTAGTATGGAAAGTAAAAATGTTAATTCTGCTTATTAATTTAATTTATTTCAGCTCTTATGATATCAAAAGATACTTGTAGATCAAACAATACAAATTAAAAAATTTATTAGTTGATAAAATTCTTCATTTAAAACAAACTTTTTTTATATGCAAATAATTTTAAAAACTGTAAATTTATGTATTGTGTCAATAATAAAAAATAGCATCTGAATTATTTACTGTAGTAATGTGTTTATCTATTTTACAGAAGCAAATTTCATACATTTTTATTTAAAAATAACTGCTTAATTGTTAGTACTTTAAATTCATTTTATTAATACCACATAGCTCTCTTATTTTTACTTCCCCGTGAGGAGTTATTTGAAATTCTTTATTTTTAAAGAAAATATTTTTTTCTATTTATGTTCATAAATATGTAATTTTATAGTAAATGGCATATGTATAAATCAAATTTTCATTTTACTACACAGATGATTTATATAAAAATTAAATTTGATTAAAATGTTGAATATTGAAAAAGAAATTTATATGAAATAGTAAAATATAATTAATTATTAAATATAAATTAGTTTAGTGTACATCGCTGGTTAAATTATCATTAATATGATTTCACTATTTGAAAACTGTGGGTTCGGTACTGATGTTACCATAAACAATGATGGATGGTGCCCTTTGGATATTGATTAATCGGATGGTTATATTTATAAGTTGATAAGATAGAAAAATTTAGAAATTTCGATCAAAATTCAACTTTTTAATTGTATTTTATACATTTAAGTAATAAAATATATTAACAAGCAGTTAATATCATTGGGAAATAAATTATTTTTAATTGAGAAAAATCAGTTGACAGTAAAAAAAAATTATAAATCTAATTTAATCCATTGCAATTATTTTAAAAAATAAGTAAATGAAAATCAGTCTAGCCTTAAATGTTGAACTTCCGTATAATAAATTAGGAAATTTCTAAAAAATTGATTAAAGAATCTAACAAAAACCATTAAAATTTCCTTCAGTAAGTGATTTTCGATGCTCAGTAACAAAATTCACCCTACATTTCATTTCCTCAATAGACCAGTTTTGTCGCCCCACGAAAGCTCCCTTTCGTTCGATAGAATTTCCATGAAGGATAAAGGGAACCGAATACTTTGAATAACTTTAAGATAAGCCATTATTGATAAAATGCTTTCACTTTTAATATATAACCTACATTTATTTTACGAAACTGGTAACTTTACTTTAAACTACATTCCAAATAATCTATTTCTACTTTAATCTAATTTCATACAGCCTAAAATAAATTAATATATTGCAGTAAGGCCATTCAAATAATTGAAAATTATTGAAAAATAACATGCTTTCAGCATTTCTGGTTTTTAACAGCTTTATATTTATAGATATTATTTAAAAATTATTTTACTATCGTGAAATATATAAATATGTTGAAAAACATCTTACTATCTAAATTTAATTACCTAATATTTTAAACAATTAACAGGATAATAACGATAAACAGGATAAATTAAAAGGCAACACTATTAATTTTAGTCATTTATTTTTACTGTTATGCATAATTTCTGAGAACATTAGTCCCGCCCCTTTTGAAAAATGAAGACTAATAAAAATTGACGTCAAAATGTTCTGAAATGTTAACTGATCTTGCTACATGACATCAACCATAATTCAATATCAAATCAAATATTGATATAAAATAATAAATGTAATTGATACAAAAATGAAGCCAAGCTGCAAAGTTTTCCTTTCTCCTTTATATTATTGCACATCAAAAGTTAAATCGCAGTTTAAAGGCGTGGCTACATATGTATTGCCAGTCCTACTGAGAATTTGTTTTCAACATATGACCACCGTGTATCATTTACAAGAATCATATCATTTTATATTACCTTCTCCTTTTGATATTGACTCCTTGTCAATTTGTACAAGTCTATAGTATAGTCTTGTTTTGAAAATAGCAACTATTGAAGCCAGAATTAACAGAAATGTCTTTAAAATAAGGATCAGATATATTTTTAACTGTCATGAATATTTATTAAAAATACAAATTAACAGGGCTATGCTAATTTTCTCGCCCACGGATTGAAAACTTTTTTAAGATCAAGACTTAATCCTTTCGCAAGACAATTAGGCTGTATTTGAAAGCCATATCACGGAAACATGTAACTAAAATATAATTGTTATTCCGTTTTCCAATGTCATAACGTCAAATGCTTTGCGATTTTTACGCTTCTTTGATAGATGATTTAAGCTTAGTTCGTTAAATATTATAAAGTGCTCTAATAAATAATTCTAGCCTGAGAGATTGTGGCAATGGTATTTAAATGTTCAGACTGGCCTGTTTCTGCATCACAGAAGAATGTCCACCTCGCCAACCAGAGCACTGGAGGTTATGTTGGATGTGACTCACTCAGACATCTTCATCGGCAGCACTGCCAGAATGACTGCATACAGAATGAAGCTACAAAACCAATGGTACGACCAACCTCTTGCCAAAGGCCACAGGGGTATTACAGGGGAAATTCAAGATCCTACTTTCCTGATGCCCTCGGACATCATGGAAAAGTCATACTCGTTTGAAAGGACATAAAAATAGTTTTTCCAACTATAGACGAAGGAAAACATAACATGTTGGAAACTAAAACAGGAGATCTAATCCGGTACACAGATGGATTACTGAAAAACAGCCTCTCAGGACTGGTAGTATGTGGCGTGTCATCAAGAACAAACCCATCTGTAAGCCTTGGGCGATACGCAACGGTCTTCCAGGCACAAGTTTTGGCCATTATCCACTGTCTGCGAATAAATATGAGAAAGGGCTACCACGGTAAGCGGATTCTCATTTTTAGTGACAATCAAGTCGCTTTAAAAGCGCTCAATTCTTTCGAAATCAAATCTAAAATGATTTTGGAAAGTAGAAACCTTCTTACAGAACTGGCAACTAGAAACAAGGTGAAACTTGTATGGGTGCTAGGGCACAAAGGTATCGAAGATAATGAAAGGGCTGATGAACTTGCTAAACAAGGATCGTGTTTTTCTCCCATTGGTGCAGAACTTTTTGTGGGATCAATTTTAAGACCGCAAAAACCAATGTTCTTAGATGGGAAAAACGGAAGATGTATGAAGCTTGGCTCAACACTCCTGGTAAAACCCACGCCAAAGTATGATCTGTGGATCATCAGTGAGGATTGCCTCTGAAATTCTAAGATGTTCTAGGCAAAAGATACGTTTAACTGTAGGCTTTATAACTGGGCACTACTATTTCAGAAAACACCTACATAAAATGGGACTGTATCAGCAAGACCCTATCTGCAGGAAATGTCATACGCAAGAGGAAACGGCCAAGCTATATCATTTACTAATACGAGGCTCTTGACCTCCCTAGATTGATTTCTTTTGGCATCATCCATACTAGAGATTTATACCTAGACTCCATTAAAGAGTTATCGGACTTTATTTATAAAGTGGGTGATCCGAGCAACTGGAACTAGGAAACATTGGGTTTGAAGTTAATGGTACAAAATGCTGATAAAAGCAGAGGTGCCCAATATAATACAAACCCAAATCTAAGAAGAAACAGAAGAAGAAATGTTTGATGAGATGAATGATAGTTGTGACTCTTCCCATAAAATACTTCTTTCATCAAAAAAGTTTAAATTTCCTTGCAAATATATTTAAATTTCCTTGCTGTGTCTTCATTTCAGAAGAAACTGATCTGACCCAGGATTGGTGCTGCGTTTATGTCAGCATTGATTTTCTGGACTCTAAGTATATGCAACCAGATGAATTGAGACTTACCATGGCTTAGTTCAGAGACCGCCCTTTCGAAACTCAAATTCCCTGGTGTGATCCCAGTCACTGTTGAACTACGTGAGAATATTGTTTCGCTTCTGCATTCTACACTCATGACAATAAATTAAAAATAATTCAGAATCACCCAGATATTGAACTCTAAAATATAAATTTCATGTATAGAATCACCACACACATATTAAAGAATAATATGCAAATTACAAAAAAACCACAAGATGGCTCCAATAGTATGTTTCAATGACCAGAGTTAAAGAGAGGGGTATATAACAAATGTTGCAAAGAAGTAAAATTATTTACAAGCACTTTAAAAGTCTTTCAGTACAATAACCGCATAGTTATGGCACAAAGAAAGCATTTGGAGGATGTTTTATGTGGTAGAATTATCGGCCGTCTAGAATGTGGACGTTCCCAGTTGGAAGTATCCGAGGAACTTGGAATAGCCCAGAGTGCCATCTCAAGGAATTGGCAACAGTTCCGAAATAATGGTAATGTGAGTAGACGTTACAGCGCAGGTCGCCCCAGAGTTACAACGCCGAATGAGGACCGGTATTTGGCAGGTAATGCCAAAAGAAACAGACAGAGCACAACATCAGACTGTCTCGTCAGCTCTCTTCAGCTACCGGTACGACAGGTTCCGTCAAGCCAGACCATGTGCTGACGCTTAGGGCACATTGATCTATATGTTCATAGGGCAGTCAGATGTGTTCCATTTACCACAACTCACTGTCACCTGCGGTTAGAATGGACTAGAGAGCATGCATTGTAGACTCCATAACAGTTGTCTTGTGTGATGTTTTCCGAAGAGTCCAGGTTTAGCTTTCAGTCTGATTGTCGCCGGAATTTCATATGGATACGACCAGGTACACGTTACCACCAAGAGAATACCGTTGAACGATCGTCACCGTAAGGATGGTGCAGGATTGCTCGTTTGGGGAGTAATTATTCAGAGTTCCAGAACTAACTTGCATGTTTAGAATGTAACCATGACAGACCACATCTATCGGCATGTGATTCTGGAACAACATGTATGTTTGTTTCAAATCCTATGGGTGCAGAATTTCTGTTTATGGATGGCAATGCCCATCCTCACCGCGCAAACACTGTAGACGAATGCCTTCAATCAGAGGATATAACCCGTATGGACTGGCCAGCATAATCACTGGACTTGATCCAATGTGGGACATGCTTGGCCGACGAATTGCACACCCGTCAACCGCCTCCCACATGTCTACTGGAACTTCGGAATGCATTTCCTTGGTGAGTGGTGTAATATACCCCCAAGATCAGATCAATAATTTGATGCTCAACATGCCTAGGAGTTGTACGGCCTGTATTGCATAGTCTGGGGGAGCATACTCTATGTATTAACCATCATAGCAACCATGTTATATTGGTTTTTGTAAATTGGTTCTTTTTGATAATTTAGTTTAAAAGAAACAAGGTAAGTTTTCCAAAGTTTTTATTGTCATTTATGGTTTTGTTTATGACAGAAATCTTAAAAGAAAGTTGGAAAATATCAAAATTAATTTGGATTACTACCAAATATGTGTCAACGTCTATCTTCAAAGAGGAAATTCTATTCCATAATCCAATCTACATACAGGAAAAAGCTCCAAGCCGCTTAGAATAACTTTTCAAAAAGCCGTTATTTGATAACGCTTTTTAGAACATGTTATTTCCTTGGAACGTAACGTTGATAACTAGTTTTCCAAAAATAACTGCTTTTGCCATCTCTACTTTAAACTTGAAAAGGACAAAGTGATGTTATTTAATTGCATTGCTTTTGAAAGAAAATATTGGTCACTAAAATAAATAAACTTCTGCGAGAAAATGTATTTTATAAGCAAGCAGCAAAAGGAATGAATAAGATACAGTATGAAATATGTAAATTCCTATGCAAGGGAAGCTTACACAGTGTAATTTTCTAAATGTGAAATTGCAAGAAATATGAGAGGCAAATTGTGATAAAATGCAAGCTTTTAATTAATATCTTTATAGCAGTGCGTCAACAATCCCCCAAAGAACGAAGCCTGATGAAAAATTAACTTGCAAATATTCAATCTCTAAATTATTTTTAAAATATTATTACTTATCTGTCGGTTAATTAGTTTGTACAAACAATGCGTATTTTTATTGTTTTGTCTTTCACATAGCCTCTAATAAAATTTAAAAATTTAATTCTTATTTTCAATAAGTTTGCTCATGAAAATAAAATTAACACGTGTGAATTAGCCTTAAATTGTAAAATTCATGAATTCTTAATAACTTATACGTTGAATAAGTTCATATGAATGAGCAATGGAACGTACAATATCCAAGACCATAAAACCACAACATAAATTATTTCAATTGTTTGTTTTTCTACTTTTCATTTTATAACCCTGCAAATGCAGGGTTCCAATAATTGCCTGAGGCTCGTTGTAATGTTCCACTCCTCGGTAATCGTAAGTAAAAGGCGAAAGATTAATTAGATAGATAAAGTGAAACCGGAGCATATGTAATCTGATAACTCAGGCTTTAAATGGTGAGCAAGTGTCCATAATATCAAATTGATTATCTGAAATTAAAATTTCTCTTGCTATCGTCCATACCTCGAGATGGATAAGGCCTCATTAAATTGTCCATTAAAGGAAATGCTTCATATCTGACAAAATAATGAGGCACCAATGTGTTGGTTTCCCCGGGCAAGTTTTTGGGCGGTGGAAGATTAAGTTCATTATTTCGCAATAACTGTCCAAATTTTGAATTGCGAAATACTCCTCCATCACTGTTCCGCCCATACTCACCGACGGAGATAACAGTAAAAAGGCCTTTGCCATCAACTACAGCCAATAAGACAATTGAAAAATATGACAAATAATTATAAAATCCTGATCCGCTGTGGTTTGGTCTCCGAACTCGAATGTGCTTGCCATCCACACTCCCTACACAGTTCGGCATCTGCCAATCTTCTAAGAATTCTAGGGAAATTCGGGCCCATTCTTCTTTCGTTGATGGAGCCATGTATAGGGGCCTTAAAATGTCCCACAGGGCAATACAAGTTTCGCCAACTATCTGGCCAATGGTTGTTTCCCCTCTCATAAAATGAAAGGACATGGCTTGAAAACTTGCGCCAACAGCTAAATACCTAAAAAAATATCTCTTTTAGAATAAATTCCATTGATAACTACAAAAAAATTACACATTTATGTATTAAAGATTAAAATATACAGTTTCTCAGTTCTTGGTGTTTATTTGAAGGGGTGAATAGCATATTTCTTATAAAATATGCATATTTTAATTTTTAAGACTGTTTGAAGGAGTATGAGATTAAACAAACAGAACAGTCTGAATATACTAAATAAATCGCCAATATAAAATTGTTAACACATGGAAAATATATCGATATATACTAAATGATGAAATAAACACCAATGAACAACTTTTCATAATTTGATATTTACAAACTACAAAATATTTGATATTATCCGAAAATTTAAGCAGTATTTGCTAAAAATTAACATTCACCAATGTGATGCAGTTAATATGAAAGTTGCAAATGAGCATAATATATATATATATACACAGCAGTACATTTCATTTGCCAGACAGTTGCGAAAGGTTTTCCAGCAGGAACTGAAATATCTACACTTGCCATTGGGATCAGGTCAAAACGAAAATATTTTTTTCTTTTAAAAAATATATGTCTGTATATATTAGAAAATAAAACCCTGTAAATTAAAAACTATTTACATCCTTATGAAAAATAATAAAATTTATCAAGGTATTGATATTAAAACTGGCCTCTTAAGATATTTGTAAAAATTAAAATATAACAATTGCATTGGTATCTTTTAAAGCATATCTGCTTCTAGTTATGCTGACAAATAGGATACTGCATTCAAATGGGATGTTAGAATAGGTAATTTAAATTATTTGCATATTCATTTTTGATTTTATTTTGTTCGCAGTTCACTGCAAATTATATCATTAAAAAATAGCTTAATTACTATTCTAAGCTGTTAGTGAAATTTCTTTTATAGAATAAAATAGATTCTTACAAAATCATTTATTACTAAACACAGTAAAATAAATGAAAGAAATCATCTTATCTCAAAGTGATAAGCAAGCGTTCTTCCACACCAATTGCTCTTCTGCAATTTGTGTCCTTTTTCCTTAGTTTTTACCCCCATCAAATCTTTCAAAATTTGAAAGGTTTGGGGAGACATTCGATAAAATGATTGAAATTTAGCTGGATCTTGGTCCAATTCACGAGTCACAACAAAAGTGCCGTGAAGAGAACTTTGAGCATTATGCTCATGAATCCAGCGTCTTTTTTCTTTCTACGCTCTTCAATTACAGCCAATAATAATAAATTTTCATCGTCAGATGAATCCATAACTATTTGTGATGAAATGAGAAACGTTCTGATGACACTCTCTGAAGAGTAGAAATGTAAACAATGTCCGATCCTATGTATCATTGCGCATGCGTGAGGTCTTGCTGCCATCGCTTCAGTGTGTGGTAGTTTTCGACATGTCGCTCGCGTGTAGCTGCATTATCGGGAAGCAATAGGTGCGCGTTGGAGACATGCTCCCTCAGTGTGCGGCCTGCCTTACTCTACCTCAACTAATAGCTTTGTGCATAAAATTTTCTTAATTCATCACACTGCACAGCAGAGGCAAAATAATACTTAAATAATTTGAAGTTTCATCTATTAAAATTTTACTTAGAATTAAAAAAATTATTAATCAGACTCTTGGTCGAGTTATGTCTAGAAACACCTCTTACTTAAATTGTAAGCCAAAAGCTTTCATTTCTTCAGGAAATAGGAAGAATTTTCCGTCGTTTATAAAGTAAAGATATTTAATGACTTAATATTTAAACAATTACTTGTTTCTTCTAACAGAGAAAACCAATAATGAACAATGTATAAAAACCGAAATAGGGTGTGTCATTTGAATTTTAGCCAAGAAACTAACGGTTCAATACCACGCCTATTTTAAGTTCGACATAAATTTTTCGTCGCTTGATTATTGCCGCAAAATTTTCAAATTTTATCAATTTTAAATTGATAATGAAATATTAATTTCGATGCAATGTTTAAAAACATTTTGCTTAAAGCAGTTCTGCTATATTTACGTGGAATCCCATCTCAAAAGTGGTTGTTTCTTTCGCACCAATTGAGACTTTATATTATTATTTTTGTATTAAAATATAAAATGAAATAGATTATTTAATAAAATTTGTGTAATCCTATGAATTATCTTATTGTAGCGACATGTGATAGATGTAACTTAATATGTTTCTAAACAGGTCAGTACATCTCATTGCAGAGATTAGACGCTTCCGTGATAAATTTAGAATGCGTGCACTAAGAAAGAAAGTGGAAACGTTTACTGAAAAAAGATTCTTTAAAGTGTACGTTTAAGAAATTTTTATTTTTAGGGCTAAAACGGCAATTTCAATCACATTTCAAATTTGCTTGATGTTATTGCTAAAAAATAACCACACAGTCATCCAATTGTTCATCCTGTCCCTGTAGATATTTTTTCATAAATATATTAGTTTGTTTTATCCAAATATGTAGCGCTGAATAAGATGCTTTTACTTGGAGACAAACACAGATTATACTTTTGCCAAAAGTACCTTTCATGCCCCTTAAAAGTATTCCTCAAATTGAAAGCAGTTCCTTTAAATTGCTTTTCCCTAAATATTTTGGTTCCAAAAAATGCGTTTTTTCAAAATAATATTTATTCCTCAGAACAAACATGTGACTTAGGTATGGAAAATGTGCAAGTCACCACACTTTGACCATTAATGAAAGAAAAAATGTTTGTAATTTCCTAAATTACAAATATTTGTATTTTAAGGTTTTCGATTTTTAATGTTTTCAATTTTTTCAAAATAAGAATGACAAATTCAATTTTTTTCTTTTGTTTCACTCTACTCTTAAAAAATATACCCATCATGACTGGAGAGCATTAGTCGTCAAACTTATGAACATTCTGAGCTACTGTAAAACTTTTAAATTCTTTTATGAGCTATCAATCAACAAACCTACAATTTTCTTTTTGCCCCTAACATTTAATTCTCCTTTGACGTTTTCTGTTGGCTAGCTCAGTAAATCTCATTATAGGATTCACTATTGTTGCAGCCTTGACAAATTCAAAATTATATTATACAGTGGGGCCATTTTTCGCCATAAGAGACCACCACAGACACCTTCAGTATACTTTCTATTGAATTCTTATTTTTGGTTTTAATAAACAAAATAATTATTTTTATATCTGTCCAAGACTAATTAGTTCCCCTAAAGTGTCATTTGTGTGTATATATATATATATATATATATATATATATATATATATATATATATATATATATATATATATATATATATATATATATATATATATATATATATATATATATATATATATATATATATATATATATATATATATATATATATATATATATATATATATATATATATATATCTTAAATTCTTTTTTGATATTCTTTGATGATTCTTTTTTGAATGATTTGATATCTGTTCCTAGGCAACTACTTTCAGAACACAATTTTATTCTGAATATAGTTTAATATGAATTGTGAAAATTTAATAAATTTTCTCTTTTTGGATTACATGTAATCAGAAATAAAAAATGAGTAAACTTAAATTACGTAGGAAATTGATGTCAATGACATCAAATATAAATCAGTATCAATAAAATATAAATAAATTTATAATTTAATTTGTTTCTAAATTGGAATAATATTTCTATATTTTTTGCAGGCTTTTTTAAAAAAAATGAGCATTTATTAATTTTTTTAACTTTTGCAACTAATTTAGTTAATATAAGACTATTAATACATACTGTAATAACTATTAATGTGATTCCAATAATTCAATTTCAATTTCGTTAATTGTTAATGTTATTTTAAATATTATTCGTTTGGTTAATGATTCTTTTAGCTTATTACATACATAAATTACAAATTTAATCTTAAAAAGTACTTTTTTTCGAAAGATGTAGATTCAGGTCAAAATACAATGGTAGCATATGTGTGTGTTTGTTCTACTTATAAGAAAGCACTCTGAAACTGAACATTTTTACATGTCAAATAATTTATTTTTACACAAAAATTTAAAATCTGCAAATTAACATATAAATAAATGTAATAAAAATATAAACATCTATGTTACTATTGCTATATATTTGTCGAGTACTAACAAATCTTCATAAAGATGACATCAATTCTCTTGTGTTTAATTTTGATACAATTTCCTTAGTCTGAAATGAAATAATCAAAACTCTTAAAAATCACTGAAAGTATTTTTTTTTGCCTGAAATTAATTTATTATATATATATGTATGTATATATATATATATATATATATATATATATATATATATATATATATATATATATATATATATATATATATATATATATATATATATATATATATATATATATATATATATATATATATATATATATATATATATATATATATATATATATATATATATATATATATATATATATATATATTATATATATTTATGTAAGTATATATATATCTTAAATTCGGATATTTGATATCTGTTCCTAGGCAACTACTTTCTGAACACCATTTTATTCTGAATATAGTTTAATATGAATTGTGAAAATTTAATAAATTTTCTCTTTATGGATTACATTTAATCAGAAATAAAAAATGAGTAAACTTAAATTACGTAGGAAATTGATGTCAATGACATCAAATATAAATCAGTATCAATAAAATATCAATAAATTTATAATTTAATTTGTTTCTAAATTGGAATAATATTTCTATATTTTTTGCAGGCTTTTTTTAAAAAAATGAGCATTTATTAATTTTTTTAACTTTTGCAACTAATTTAGTTAGTATAAAACTATTAATACATACTGTAATAACTATTAATGTGATTCCAATAATTCAATTTTAATTTCGTTAATTGTTAATGTTATTTTAAATATTATTCATTTGGTTAATGATTCTTTTAGCTTATTACATACATAAATTACAAATTTAATCTTAAAAAGTACATTTTTTCATAAGATGTAGATTCAGGTCAAAATACAATGGTAGCATATGTGTGTGTTTGTTCTACTTATAAGAAAGCACTCTGAAACTGAACATTTTTACATGTCAAATAATTTATTTTTACACAAAAATTTAAAATCTGCAAATTAACATATAAATAAATGTAATAAAAATATAAACATCTATGTTACTATTGCTATACATTTGTAGAGTACTAACAAATCTTCATAAAGATGACATCAATTCTCTTGTGTTTAATTTTGATACAATTTCCTTAGTCTGAAATGAAATAAACAAAACTCTTAAAAATCACTGAAAGTATTTTTTTTGCATGAAATTAATATATATATATATATATATATATATATATATATATATATATATATATATATATATATATATATATATATATATATATATATATTAGTTAGTTATATATCTCATGAATTTTTGAAAAAATTTTACCTCCCCAAAGCAAAAAGTACTAAGTACAGTTTCAAAATTCCATTTTCAGCTAAGTTCTCATGATTCAAATTCTTTAAAATCACTTTTCTCATTCTTTTTGTATTGAAGGGTAATATTTTGAAATATCGAGTTTATAATTTTCTCAAAATTATATTTTTTAATTGTGTCGCTTAAAATATAGATGTATGATAAATTCATTTTTTAAAAATATTTGGCTGGTTAAAATACAATTATTTTTTATTTTACTATAATTAATAATAATTAATATTTGTAAATATTTTTTATTTTAATTAATAATAATTAAATATTTTTAATTTAATCAAGAACTTTTTATTAAAATAATTATTAAATATTTATCATAATTTGAATATCACTTAAAAATCTGGTTAGAAAAGTTGCTGCTGTTCTCTCAATTTTATTTTAAGGAAAAAATTATATAAATGGAAAAAGAAAATCAATCTGACAATTCATTATTTAAGTATTTATGCATATTTATTTTTAACAGTAAAACTAGTTATTAAAATACTATCTTATTTTAAAAAAAGAGTTTTATTTACAAAATTTAACATTATAGAAATTTTTGCTTTTATCAGAAAATAGTATGGTACATCTTATAAAATTTCTAAGTTATTCTTTTTGGCCCTAAATTAATATTTCATGACTTTGAATATAAAAAAAATAAAAAAAGTGAGGCATAGCGCTAAATTTACATTATTATACAAATTAAAACATATTTTGTAAAATTAAAAGTATTTAGTGTACATCAAATTTTAAATTTTTAAATATAAAATGCTACATTTTCATTTGGGAAAATACTTTAGCACTTATAAATGTTCTGAAAGCAGTTTATCTTTTAAATGGAAAAAATATTTGCACTGATTTCAGAAGTGTATGGAAATAAAGAGGAATTTTTGAAATAAAAAGAAACAATAATATTAGAACTTAAATAATTCTACTTTAGTAACTAGAAGTTGCACCACAAGCTTGTTGTTAACTACAACATGACAATGGCGGCAAGAGCAGAAAAGCTAAAATCACCGACTATAAATGCAAAAATTAATATACGCTACGCATTAGCGAATGTGCAATAAAGTACATATCGGCAGTACCATTAAAAGTTAGAGCATTAATTTTTTTAATATATCCGTGTGACAAGGCCATTGTTTTCAATGATCAGGAATAAATTTATTTTCTGCACTGATAAAGTTTGTACGAAAATTTTCTGGGAACATACATTTTTATTTTTATTCAAGACACAACAATTTTAAAATATCTTGCAAAATC
This sequence comes from Latrodectus hesperus, assembly GCA_037975125.1. Taxonomy (NCBI): domain Eukaryota; kingdom Metazoa; phylum Arthropoda; class Arachnida; order Araneae; family Theridiidae; genus Latrodectus; species Latrodectus hesperus. Next base: position 8,253 of record JAJQOW010001287.1, on the reverse strand, counting down.
CCTAGGTATTTGGTAATTTCCTTCTCCTGACAAAATATACTATGATTATTTAAAACTTACTTTCATTTAAATAATTATAAGGAAGTGCTTTTTCGAATATCTTTCAGCTTTATTTTCAACACACAATTTTTACTTCTGAGCTCTTGCCTTCGGTTCAACAGTTCGTGGGTTCGAATCCCGCCTAGGGCCTGGATGTTTGTAGTTCGGAATCCACTTTAAACCGTAGGTCTCTGTCTAATTAGCCCTCGTGTGCAAAAAGTGACCGTTGAGCGACAAACCAGCCAGTCACTTTTGAATTAATTTCTATAATTTAAAACAGCTTTCAGTTTACTTTCTTTCTAATTCGGTAACAAAATAAGGTTTCGCTATTAGCTTTGAACCCAAATTTTCAAAAGATTAAATTAAAGCAAAGTATAATAACATTAAACACACATTTATCATAATTAAATTTAAATAGATAATGAATTTTTAAGAATTAATTTTTAATTTTTTTTTACCTAATGAAAACTTTAACAATTTTTTTATCCAGCTGAAAATGCTAATATTTTTTCAAAATTTAAATACATAGAAATCCTTTTTAAAATTGCATGTATATTTTAGTGTATAAATTACCTTGAAATAAAATAAATACACTATCTAAGAACAAATATTTGATAACCCATGGAAACGAAATAATGAGCAGTTCTGCGACACATGTACCAATGATAAATACATTAATTAATTTAATTTAATTAGTTAAATTTAATTAATTGCATAAGGTGTAAGAAATAATGTTTCGAATATTAGAATACACGATTAGACTGAGCTATTATAGATGTCAAGAAAATCAGAGATGGTTTGTCCATACATAACATTTCTAACAAGTTGAAATTAGAATGGATTATGGCCTAAGTTATTCAGAAGCGGAAGGTGAGCAGTAATTATCAGAATGTGACCCGACCCATCATGCATACGTATCCAAACATTGAAGAAAGAAAGTTTGAATCCAAAACTACATACTATCCATAGTTTACATCTGTGAGGAATGATAATAGGTATTAAGAATTGTTATTTCATGGTGTAATGTCTCGCCGTCAACTTCAGAATTTAAGAACCTCTGATGGGGGAGGGGGAGTAGGGAGACGGTTGGGGCCAGGAAGTCTGACGAAGCTGTGTTTTGTTTTGTAATATATACTCAGTCGTTGTACGCGACGCAGGTGCGAGAGATGTTAGCGAACCCCGATATGACTCCTTTGTAAATTTTGTTTCTTTATTAATTAAATGTGTTTGTTTAAAAATTTGGAGTCTTTAGTTTGTTTCCTAACAATGGAATTACATTCATAAAAAAGCTCTTGTGGTGGGTTGCAAAGATAGTGAAAGATTCTGAGGCACACTCACATGCTTTTGATAAATCCAGCAATCTGGAATGATTAACAAGGTACAAAGTCTAGTCAGTGGACCATAGAACTTATTGAAATGATTTCTCAAAAGAAACGAATTAAAGCTCAATTTCTATCATTTCGATGGTTGAATTTGGCTTCTATAGTGTTATATATAACCAACATACATACATTACAGTGAAGGCAAGTCCCGGAATGCACCTTACGGTTAACAATTTGGAATACTCGCTCATCACGATCAGGTGACGAGATCACAACTGATGTGGCACCCTCCTCTCCACAACCACGAGGACTTTGGACGTCACATATTACTGTGGACACGTCCCCAACCCATGGAATTCCAACAATTCAGTGAGAGGGCGAGGATGTGTTCACATTTCCAATCAATATCGTACCAAAAGTAAACTTCAGTGGAAACAATGTCGTCCTTTGATGTTTCTCTTGGTATGACTTGGGACTTTTAGTCACAGTATCTGTTGAATTCACAGACAACAAACACAATAGCTTGTAATTATTTAACTATCATAACTTTCACCGCACCTATATATTTATAAATATATATTTTAAAATTTATTCAACAAAAAGCAAATTATATAGGCAAAAGTTTAAGGTTTATTTTACAAATTTAAGTAATGCATTGATTGTAATAACTTTACATTTTTCTGTAAGAATTGTGTGTTACTTTTTGTACGGAATTATTACTTCGATTTGCTTTCGCTCAATGTCACGGTATCAAGTGATCACTTAGTGATCATTGATGTCGATTTGGCGCCATTGATTACATAGTTTAACTTTAATAATTTTGCGTTTTTCCCTCTCCTAGGGATTACCAGAATGTTAATCAGTAAAATCTTTATTGATAGAATATTTTTATAATATATCATGGAAACCAAATTGTGGATTTGAACTAAAATAATCTTTTTAATATTTAAGTGTTATTAAAATATCAAAATTTTCTTCAGCCCTGGAAAATACAAAAAAAAGGGCAAGGCATTACAAATGTATTTCTTTCTTTCAGGCTATTTACATGAAAAACGTCTATAAAAAAGTGTAATTTTCAGCAAAAGAGTTTTCCCTTAATAGATTATAAATATGTTTTATTCCATAATCATTAGTCATCAAAACATTTAATTTATCACCATGCACTGCAGGTGATTTATAAGTCATGAAAAAAATTGAAATTCTTTTCATAAGTCAATTATATGAAATAACATCACTCTATAAAATCAATAACAAGACCAATAATATGAAAGTAGCAGAAGAATAATCGTATACTTACGGTTCGAAACCAATTAGTGCCAGGCTTAAACAAAAGCTCTGACCTCATTGTCATCTCATTTACTGGCGCGATAGCATGCAGATGGAGATGGGGAACTGAGATAAATGGAGGCCAATGGTAACCAAGCCTAAAATGTTAATTTATGAATGAATTAATGCTAAGATTTATCACTTAATCGTCAAAACAAAAAATAAGTTTTGACATAAATATTTAAAGACAGATATTTTTTATATTTTACCCAAGATATTGAATATTATTTTTTTACGATATTATTTAAGCACATTTTGGCTTTTAAAGTACCAAATAATATTTAGAATTTGTAATTTTTTTGTATTCATTATTATTTTATCGAAGATTAATATTCTATAATGAAATTGCTATACATTCTAAATAAATATTCTATAATTCAAGCAACCATATATTCAAATTTTATTAGAATAGTCGTTTTTTTGTTGATGTTGTTTCTGATCTCCAATGAAATTGTTGAAGTTTATTGACTAACTGTTAACAATGAAAATTCTTCTACATGATACTAATTACAGTAAATTTTTAATTTTTGTGATTGGCTGATGAAATTAGATAATATATACCCTAAACATTATACACATATAAAAATATAAAGAAAATAAAAGAGTAATGAAAACTGTGTGAAGTGAGTAAACCTTGACGTTTGGTTTGTTTATTGCTCAACGGTCATTTTTTACACATTATGTTGTGTGACCTACAGTTTAAAGTAGATTCCAAACCATTACAAACATTCATACGCGAGATGGGTTTCGAACCAATTAACTGTTGAAGTAAGCGTCTGAGTGCTAATCATCAGTTGGCAGTTTGGCGTAACCATTGTGGATACATTTTATCATAGCTTAAAAATTATTCTTGTCTTTGGGCACTGCAATGGGCAACGCAAAACTATTGTAAGGCTTTTCAATATTTATGTTATCTATTTAAATTTTATTCTCGGAGCAGTTTTCAAGGACAATTGGCTATATTTCCGTGTTGGAAAGGAGAAAACCTAGAAAACTCAATAGGATCCATCAGACATATGTGCATTCAGAAGAACACCCATTGCCAACTACTCAATAACAGACTGGGATCGAGTCCGAAACCTCTCCTTCTGAAGAATACTGTCTCACCACTAGAACATATTGAGCCCTATTGGTGTCCTTACTATATTTTCACATTTTAAAAACTTCACATTTGTTTTCTCAATAACAAATAGTAATCTTTAGCAGTTGTTGTTGTTTGTTGTTATTTCTTATTCCTCACTGTCTGACGGAGTCAGACAAAATCTACGAGCCCGTTGACTGTAAGGAAGTCGGAAACTAGGAGAGGATTACTAAAGAGATCCTCCTTAGAGAGAACCATGCAATCCAAAAGGTGCTCAGGAGAGGCCTGATGACTTTGGCACTTGGTGCAGGTGACGAAGGTTTTCCTGCCCTCGTTGTAAGTGAGGCACTTGATGTGTCCACTAGCAAATCTTGAGAGAGTACTCCGGGTACGTCTGTCACAAGGGAGGTCAAGGGACAAACCCGATTTCGATCCTTTGTACCAATCAAGGATAGGGGGTGTTTTCCACACCTCCAAAATCTTTCCCGGGAGTATAACTCCATAAAGGTGAGTGTGGAAGATGGAGTTGTTGAAATTCTGCAACCCTCCTTAACAAGATTATCTGCCATTTCATTCCCGTGGAGATTCACGTGTGAAGGTATCCATTGCAAATGAACATCATGTTTAAGTAAAATGAGCTTTAATTTAAGTAGTATGGAGTTGCTGATCTTGTCGCCTACAAGAAGCCAATTACTAAGATGGTGGAGAGAACTACGGCTGTCTGACAAGATCCATAGGTCACCATAATTCTCCTCAGAAAGAATAGCCTCTAATCCCAGGTCTATTGCAATCAATTCACTTCTGAAGGCAGAGCAGTGATTAGGATTACGATGATAAAGATTCAAGTTGGTGTGAGGGGTTTCCATATATATGCCACTGTCTGCTAGTTAGTCGATTTTACTACCATCAGTATATATTTTAATGGCGTTCTTAGGGATGTGGTTTAGGTTTCCCAAGGCCAGTTGTCTAAAATGTTCTGGAATACAGTTTTTCTTTTTAACATGGGAACTTAAGTTAAAGTGAAAGTGGACAATGGGGAGGCCTGCAGGAACCAAGCAGCATTGTAGAGAGTTGTGTTCAACATTACAATTGAAGAGAAGCTGCCATGCTGAAAGGGTTGTTCCTCTTTAATCTTTGTTGGCTACTCCAGCTGTTAAGATACATGGGGGTCTTGTTGCAGAGATAATAACTTGAGAGTTTATTAAGTATTTAACAAGACCAGCTTGTCTTCTAGTATGGAGCGGCTGCAAATCAGCCTCAAAAAGAACGATATTAGAAGGACAGCTACGTCTCAGACCAGTGATAATCCGGGCAGCCCTTAATAGGCATTGTTCTAATTTCTTAAGGTTAGTTTTGGATGCGCAAAAATAAATTGGGAAACAATACTCAAGTATAGGCAGAATGAATGTCAAATATGTTGTTCTAAAGGTTGTTGCGTCGGCACCCCAGTCGCTACCAGCAATATATTTAAGAATGACAAGACGTTTTCTACTTTTCAAAACAATGTGTTCGATATGCTTGTTACTAGAGAACTCTTGATCAAGAATAAATCCCAGATATTTGTGATGCTTCTCGTAAGTGAGATTTTGTCATTCAAGCATTAGTTGTGGTTGATAATTATATAAACGTTTATTGGTTGTGAAGAAGGTGGCAATTGATTTGCGAGGATTAAAATTGATTTTATGTTCCTTGGCAAAATCGGACACATCTGCAAGAGAATTAGTAATTCTCGATTCAATATCTTTAATATTTTTTCCTGAACTCCAGATCACAATGTCGTCTGCAAACAGTCCCAATCTAACTGTGGTATAATTTAGTTTTTCAATACCAGAAATAAACATCGTGAAAAGAGTAGGGCTAAGCATTGAGCCCTGAGGAACACCTTGGCTGAGCTTAAATGGTTCTGAAAGAGACTAGTTAACCTTCACCTTGATAGATCTGTGTTTTAGAAAGTTTGCAATCCATGTTAAAGCATTGCCGCAGATTTTGAAATAATCGTGAAGTTTGATAATCAGTTTATCTTTCCAAACTCTATCGAAGGCCTTCGTGAGATCCAGAAAAGCGGCCACGGTGTGGTGAGTGGGTTTGAAATTCTGGGCATCCCTAATGGATTGACAGAAATATAAAATTTGGTCTGTAGTGCTGTGACCTTTTCTAAAGCCGTATTGCTCACTAGGCAGTAGTTTGTTGCTCACTAGGCAGTAGTTTTGAAGTCCTTGCATCTAATGTGTTGCACATTTCCATCCACTTTGATCTTTTCTGATGGACATATTTCAATTTTATTTCGGCATTAATTTGATTTATCTCAGTTCTTGCACTGTTCGCCCTTTCATTTAAAGTATCAAACAAGAGTTCATTTAAAGTATCAAACAAGGGGTTTAATGGCAGAAGAGTTATGTGTGTATAAAGGTATGAAGCGTTTTACATTGCCTCTATGAATATTTAACTTAGCGATGATGAGGACGATTTGCTTGAGTTTCATCCAATTAACATTAATATCTCCAGTCAAAAGTTCCAAATCCAGACTTTAATCAATGGACTCCTTAAATGAGTCCCAATTAACTTTTTTGAAGTTCCAAAATTTTTCCTTGGAGAATGAAACTCTTTGTCTTTTTTTAAATTTGATGAGAATTGACAAGTGGTCGCTACCAATATAATCCCTAACAGACCAAGTGCATTGAGGAAAAACCTCAGCACTAGTAATCACAATATCCAAAACTTCAGATGATTTGTAGCTAAAGGAGTTGTGAGTGAGAGTACCATCATTTAGGATGATAAATTTATTGCCATCCGGCAATTGAAGAATATCTTCGCCTCTTGCGTTGCTACAAGAACATCCCCAGGCTGGATGTTTGGCATTAAGATCGCCCAGAACGATGGTGTTTTTATCCAAAAAGTTTGCCAAAATTTGTAGGGAGTTGTTTGAGTTGGGGGGATGATAAACGTTGAGGAATATGAAAAGGTTTACCTCTTCAAAAAATCTTAATGCCCTGAATTTCAAAGTCCGAAGGTTGGACTATTGAAGTGTCAATACTTTGATATTTAACATTCCTTATGAAAAAGACTAAGCCTCCTCCACCCTTGATAAGAACTGAAGTTTTCCTTAGTTTACTTCCTGAACAGCAATTATTTGGATGTCTCAGTCAATTGCAATTTCTAACAGTTGGTCCAATTTAGTTTTCGTCGCTGGGGTAGTCAAACCATTTATATTACACTGCAAAATTTTCAAGGTTTTAGAATCTTGGGGAGACTGTCGTATACTTATCAGACGAGGCCCTCTGCCTAAACCTCGAGCGCGTCCCTGTTTTCTCTGGGCGATGGGCGATGCAGCATTCATATCTACAGTCAACGAAGTCATTAGTGAGGGAATGTGCAGCTTCTGTTAGTCCAGGACCGAAGTACCAGGAGGTAGAAGTCTGTCTTGGCTCCTTCACTTACTGATACTTAGCTGGGCATGGTGGAATGGCCTTCACGCCTTGGGTGGTCCTACCAGGAGTAAACTTCCGACGTACTTCGCTCATTCCTCCTAGGGTCACCCTCCCGCTACGATGAGGCAAACAGTAGGACTTGAGAGGGTAATTTTTAGCTAAATGTTTTGACTGAATTTAGCTTCATTTAATACACAAAACTGAAAATTGCTACTAATAGCTTTCCAATGAAAAATTCAAATAGTTTATGTTTATATCCAATACTTTTTAAATTAATCTCATGAAATGTTTCTAGTTAAATACCGTATGAGCAAAATAAGTATGAAGTAAGTATAATTATAAATAACTAAGTATAATTACAATTTATTATTAACATTATTAACTCCTTTTCCTTTTAAAATGTAAAACTACATATTAAATTTGTAATTTTCTTATTAATATTTTCTAAATGAGGACTAACAAAAAATCATTTCATGATTAAAATTTGAATTTGACTTAAATTGAATTTTTTAATTCAAAATTAAATAATAATTAAAATTGCTAGCAAACATTATCATGCATTGAAGTTGTTATATTTATTAAAAAATATGCACATATATATAGTTTTGTTCCATATAAGGACTAAATCATGTAAAAGATCTGAAAGCATTCGGAATTAGTTCAATAAACACAAGCACATAATTTTGTTCTAAAAATAAATCCCATGTAAAAGATCTTCAGAATTACTTCAATAAACTTCTTAATAACGGCAACAGAACATCATTTGACAGAACATATTTCGTTGATCAAAATGCATTCTTAGTACATTGGAAGACAAGATATTGTTCCACGCATGACGTCCGGAAAATATGGTTGGCATCCTGTTATCATTGTTGCGTGGTTTATTGATTTATCAGAGAAATAGAGGAATAGCCTGGAATTCTGCACCATAAAATTAGCCTTTTTTAAATTAAACTGCTTAATCGCATATAGAAAATGGTTTTACTGCCATGTGTGTGTGTGCGAGAAAGAGGGTGAGGCCTTTTATAATAAATTTAAAATATTCGACTTACCTACT
>JAJQOW010001286.1:40000-55494 GCA_037975125.1 Latrodectus hesperus | reverse complement strand
TGAAAATATCATACAGTATTTGAACATGCTTATATCTAAGAAAATAATAAGTTATTATGAACACAAATTCTAAAAATTCTTTTCTCTTTTTAATGAGAAATATATAAAACCAAATATTTACTGTAATTCCCGATAAATACAACTGGTTTATAAGAAAATACGTGGTCTGAGTCTTAAAATATTTTAGGGACTAAAACTTTCATCATGGTTTTACAAAGTAGAAGTATAGCTTTCATAAATAATTTTCTTATATTATCGAGTAATATCCCGAATAATGTCTTACTTGATAATAATATGTGAAAATATCATGTGAAAATGTGTGAAAATATCATACAGTATTTGAACATGCTTATATCTAAGAAAATAATAAGTTATTATGAACACAAATTCTAAAAATTCTTTTCTCTTTTTAATGAGAAATATATAAAACCAAATATTTACTGTAATTCCCGATAAATACAACTGGTTTATAAGAAAATACGTGGTCTGAGTCTTAAAATATTTTAGGGACTAAAACTTTCATCATGGTTTTACAAAGTAGAAGTATAGCTTTCATAAATAATTTTCTTATATTATCGAGTAATATCCCGAATAATGTCTTACTTGATAATAATATGTGAAAATATCATGTGAAAATGTGTGAAAATATCATACAGTATTTGAACATGCTTATATCTAAGAAAATAATAAGTTATTATGAACACAAATTCTAAAAATTCTTTTCTCTTTTTAATGAGAAATATATAAAACCAAATATTTACTGTAATTCCCGATAAATACAACTGGTTTATAAGAAAATACGTGGTCTGAGTCTTAAAATATTTTAGGGACTAAAACTTTCATCATGGTTTTACAAAGTAGAAGTATAGCTTTCATAAATAATTTTCTTATATTATCGAGTAATATCCCGAATAATGTCTTACTTGATAATAATATGTGAAAATATCATGTGAAAATGTGTGAAAATATCATACAGTATTTGAACATGCTTATATCTAAGAAAATAATAAGTTATTATGAACACAAATTCTAAAAATTCTTTTCTCTTTTTAATGAGAAATATATAAAACCAAATATTTACTGTAATTCCCGATAAATACAACTGGTTTATAAGAAAATACGTGGTCTGAGTCTTAAAATATTTTAGGGACTAAAACTTTCATCATGGTTTTACAAAGTAGAAGTATAGCTTTCATAAATAATTTTCTTATATTATCGAGTAATATCCCGAATAATGTCTTACTTGATAATAATATGTGAAAATATCATGTGAAAATGTGTGAAAATATCATACAGTATTTGAACATGCTTATATCTAAGAAAATAATAAGTTATTATGAACACAAATTCTAAAAATTCTTTTCTCTTTTTAATGAGAAATATATAAAACCAAATATTTACTGTAATTCCCGATAAATACAACTGGTTTATAAGAAAATACGTGGTCTGAGTCTTAAAATATTTTAGGGACTAAAACTTTCATCATGGTTTTACAAAGTAGAAGTATAGCTTTCATAAATAATTTTCTTATATTATCGAGTAATATCCCGAATAATGTCTTACTTGATAATAATATGTGAAAATATCATGTGAAAATGTGTGAAAATATCATACAGTATTTGAACATGCTTATATCTAAGAAAATAATAAGTTATTATGAACACAAATTCTAAAAATTCTTTTCTCTTTTTAATGAGAAATATATAAAACCAAATATTTACTGTAATTCCCGATAAATACAACTGGTTTATAAGAAAATACGTGGTCTGAGTCTTAAAATATTTTAGGGACTAAAACTTTCATCATGGTTTTACAAAGTAGAAGTATAGCTTTCATAAATAATTTTCTTATATTATCGAGTAATATCCCGAATAATGTCTTACTTGATAATAATATGTGAAAATATCATGTGAAAATGTGTGAAAATATCATACAGTATTTGAACATGCTTATATCTAAGAAAATAATAAGTTATTATGAACACAAATTCTAAAAATTCTTTTCTCTTTTTAATGAGAAATATATAAAACCAAATATTTACTGTAATTCCCGATAAATACAACTGGTTTATAAGAAAATACGTGGTCTCAGTCTTAAAATATTTTAGGGACTAAAACTTTCATCATGGTTTTACAAAGTAGAAGTATAGCTTTCATAAATAATTTTCTTATATTATCGAGTAATATCCCGAATAATGTCTTACTTGATAATAATATGTGAAAATATCATGTGAAAATGTGTGAAAATATCATACAGTATTTGAACATGCTTATATCTAAGAAAATAATAAGTTATTATGAACACAAATTCTAAAAATTCTTTTCTCTTTTTAATGAGAAATATATAAAACCAAATATTTACTGTAATTCCCGATAAATACAACTGGTTTATAAGAAAATACGTGGTCTGAGTCTTAAAATATTTTAGGGACTAAAACTTTCATCATGGTTTTACAAAGTAGAAGTATAGCTTTCATAAATAATTTTCTTATATTATCGAGTAATATCCCGAATAATGTCTTACTTGATAATAATATGCGAAAATATCATGTGAAAATGTGTGAAAATATCATACAGTATTTGAACATGCTTATATCTAAGAAAATAATAAGTTATTATGAACACAAATTCTAAAAATTCTTTTCTCTTTTTAATGAGAAATATATAAAACCAAATATTTACTGTAATTCCCGATAAATACAACTGGTTTATAAGAAAATACGTGGTCTGAGTCTTAAAATATTTTAGGGACTAAAACTTTCATCATGGTTTTACAAAGTAGAAGTATAGCTTTCATAAATAATTTTCTTATATTATCGAGTAATATCCCGAATAATGTCTTACTTGATAATAATATGTGAAAATATCATGTGAAAATGTGTGAAAATATCATACAGTATTTGAACATGCTTATATCTAAGAAAATAATAAGTTATTATGAACACAAATTCTAAAAATTCTTTTCTCTTTTTAATGAGAAATATATAAAACCAAATATTTACTGTAATTCCCGATAAATACAACTGGTTTATAAGAAAATACGTGGTCTGAGTCTTAAAATATTTTAGGGACTAAAACTTTCATCATGGTTTTACAAAGTAGAAGTATAGCTTTCATAAATAATTTTCTTATATTATCGAGTAATATCCCGAATAATGTCTTACTTGATAATAATATGTGAAAATATCATGTGAAAATGTGTGAAAATATCATACAGTATTTGAACATGCTTATATCTAAGAAAATAATAAGTTATTATGAACACAAATTCTAAAAATTCTTTTCTCTTTTTAATGAGAAATATATAAAACCAAATATTTACTGTAATTCCCGATAAATACAACTGGTTTATAAGAAAATACGTGGTCTCAGTCTTAAAATATTTTAAGGACTAAAACTTTCATCATGGTTTTACAAAGTAGAAATATAGTTTTCATAAGATAATTTGTTTATATTATCGCGTAATATCCCGAATAATGTCTTACTTGATAGTAATATACTTAAAATTGTTAAATTGCATATTTTTTCAATTTTTAATGATTTATAAACACAAAGACATATTTCATATCTGTATTGAATAAAGTCATTTTCCAGAAAATGATTATAAATGTTTTTTTCTATATTTTAAAGACAAGTTTAAAAACATTTTCAATCATCCTTTTATTGGTGTAATTCTTGATAAATTAATGATGATTATGCATTAAGTTAATTACAAATAAAAGAAAATTTTTTACACCATTTAATAACATTTTAATTTTTATTAACATTATAAAATTTAGTAGATTCTTTATAAAATGATGGGGGATTATCACTTCTTATATTATAATATGTAATTTTTATTTTCAATTTCCATATAATATACTCAAGATAAATTCAAATATTTTTTAACAATATATTAAAGAGCCTCTGTGGAATGATAGACGATTTTTACATTTATGACAAAATCTATTAAATCTTCATTTTCTGTCCCAATAATAAAGATAAAACGTAATAAGAAATATATTTTAGCTCAAACTTAATTATGAAATTTTCAAATAACGTTTGCTTTTATTTAGTTTCATTTAGCTATATCTAATTTCACAAAATATGAGCAATTTTTCAAATAAAACAATTTTCGCTTTTGTTTTAAAAAATATATGTACTTAAAAGTACAAGTTCAATTTAAAATAAATACAAAAATACTTTTTATTACTTTATTATATTTCTTGAATTTCTTAGAATGTTTAATTTCTAAAGGATATAGTCAATGGATCTTTAAATTAAACCTTAGGACAAAATAAATCATGTACTTAAAGAACATGTCACAGATTATAGATGATTTTATATGTTTGAAAATTTAGAGATCACTACATTCTGCACTGATTACATAACACACTATACGTAATTTCGTTAACGATAATTATACCACCAAATAGAAAATTTTCAATTGAGAATTTTGTTTTAATATTTTATAAGTTAAGATAAAATTGAGCTATATCCCATATTGAAAGTATTTTCTGATTTTTCAAACAATATTTCAAGGAAATGTTTACTGATTTTCGTATGTTAGCTATAAAATAATATGTTATTTATTATAAATCAATATTTTGTTATAATGTTCTTAACCTTTTATGTATCTTACTTTGAAAAACAAATTATTAGGTTTAACTTCTCTACATTTTGCTATTCAAAATTCAGTGGAAAATAAATTATAAATTACATACATTTTTTGTCAATATTTGTAAAACATAATGGGGACATTAAAATAGAAAAACATTATAACAAACTGTATATTATAATGATTCATTTTTAACAGGTTTTTGTTTAAATATAAACATTTAATTAGAAATTAAAGTGAAAAAGTTTTAAAATATTCATAAATTATTGCAACCTAATTGTGTGAATTGCAACCTAATTGATTGATGAAAAAAGTGATAAATTGAGAAACGTATGGTATATTTTCAGAGCAATGATTAATAAGATTTCCAGCTTACAGGGTTCAGAACTGAATTAATATAAGTTTAGAAATATATTTAATAATTAAAAATATTTATATTAAAATTATAAATTTTTAATATATAACATTGTTTACATTTTGCACAAATAAATCATAGTAAAAGTTTTGCTTAAGTTACATAAAATTTGAACTCTTATTTCTTAATATATAGTAATAAAATTAATATTTAATTTCCTAATAGGTAATTTCTTACTTTATTCTGTTCTTTTAATAAGTAAATAAAAATCCATTTCGATTTGAAATTTCACAAATATTTGCAAATGATTATTTAAATTTAACATTTAATAAGAAAACTATTTTAACATTAAAGAAATATTTTCTTCATTACTGAATATATTTTAGTTGATGTTATTTCTACTAGAAGAATTTACTGTCTATTTATTTGTAGATTTTACTGAAATAATATCTTTAATCCCTTTATATATTTCACTTTTTTATATATTCTAGATAATTACTCAGAATTCATTTCTGATAATTTATTACAAAGTATTAATAGATCACAATTTAATAAAAAAAATCATTAATTCCCTTAGAAATGGGTTCCTCAATATTTTTACGTTGATATTGTTTTCTATTAACGCGTATATTATTTAAAAAATATAGAAACCTCTGAATAAGGAATTTATAAAATTTATCAATATAAAAATTTTAAATCTTAAAATTTGTTTTTGGTGATATCGAAAAATTGAAACATTTCTATTTTTCGATATCATCAAAGAGCTTAGGCATACTCTTTTTTGATGTGGATAAATCAAAGTGTTATGGTAAAGTTTTGAAAAAACCGTAGTAAGAGCTTCTTGACTCGGAATTCGCTATACATAAGCATATTTTTATAACTTCATTTTCAAAGATTTCTCCATTTTAAGATACGTATTAACCTGGAGTTATAAGAATACTGATGTACAACTTTTCCTTTGAACATTATCTTTGACTTATGACAAAATAGTTGGGCAAAATTTAGGTATACTTTTTCGTCTGATGATTATATGGTATCCTTTTGAATATTATTTCTACAAATTGCAAATAAATAAAAGAAATTTCTTTTCTACAAACCTGGAACCAGGGGGTACGTGTACCTTCCTGGGGCTTGAGCACAGCCACCAGGCGCGTCGGCAGGTGGTGGATAGCCGAATGTCCTGTAGGAATGACAGGATAGCCTTGAATATAGAATCAGAGGCCGCGAACCAGCTCCCGTAAACCCTGGTGTTATGCGTTCCGTGCCTAGGGCTAATTGGCACCGCTGTATTGGTGTCTTAACGGAGCCTCTAGTTGCTTGGCGTACTTCTAGAGTAATTTGCCTTGCCTATTAACTCAGGCAATGCTGGGTGGACTTAAATTACCTGAGCTTTTTAATTGTTATCTTGTGGCTGAAAAGACACAAGAAGTAACAAACCTTTCTGCATTTGCAGGTGAAGCCTCTAAAGTAGACCTTAAAGAAAAAGACAAGGGAACTCAGAAGCAATCTTGTAAAGGGGCAGCAATGTATCCTTCACTTGAGGTAGAAATTACCTCTAAACCATCTTCTTCTGGTGAAAGTCGGGAAGCTATTCCTAGCATGACTGAATTTCTGACCAGATGGGACTGTTTCAGCAAGACCTTATCTGCTGGAAATGTCATATGCAAGAGGAAACGGCAGAGCATGTCATTTACGAATATGAGGCTCTTGTCCTCCCTAAATTAACTTCTTTAGGCTTCATCCATACTAGAGAGTTACACCTAGACTCCATTAAAGGGTTATCGGACTTTATTAGTAAAGTGGGTGACCCGAGCAACTGGAACTAGGAAACATTGGGTTTGGAGTTAATGGTACAAAATGCTAATAAAAGCAGAGGTGCCCAATGACATACAAACTCAATTTTAAGAAGAAGAAGAATTTCTGCAAATAAATAAAAGAAATATATTACTATAAAGTTTAATAATATTATTTAAAAATGATTATTTATTCATCATTTTTAAGCATGGATTACACTTAAGAATGGATTACAAAGATTTCTGTATTTATAACAAACGTATAATTGTTATTTTCTGATAAATTGTTTTGTATGATTTGTAGAATTATTATAGCTTTGAAAATTTCTTATAATGATTATTAATCCAATTGCAGAAGTTTCTACTTTAATCTTCTGTATTTCCATTTCCAGCATTTATGAATATATTTACCTTCAAATGTATGTTTCTTTTTTGAATCCATTTTTGAATAAATCTAACTTCAATATACTTGGTATAAAGTGCCATTAGTTTGTGGTAAGAAACACCTTTGCATATAAACAATATATGATAGCTTAAATAATTTAAACCAGTAAGCACCATTATATATATAGGAAACTATACGGATCAAGAAATAAATAAAGTTTTGTTACATTCAACTAAGTAAATATTTTTTTTTATTTTTTTCTAATAAATTAAATTTTTATAAAAAAAAGTTTTATACATCTTGAAAATTTTACATTTTTAGAGTTTAAAATATTCACTATTTTATTTTTTAATAGTATATTTTGCATTAAACTATGAAGATTTCCCAAAAAATAATGTGTTAATATACGAAAAATATTGAAATAATGTTTTGCACTCAAACATTAAGAATGATATAATATTGCTTCCTAAATTAGTATACTGATGTAAATTACAATCCACTCTGGATTTAGAAAATACCAAAAACTCAAAATGTATCTTAAAATATAAAAATATAAAAATGTAGTTGTCAAATGCTTATTTAAAATAAATTATGCACCATTATATATAAAAATAAATGTTGATCGTATAACAAATAAAGAATTTCAAAAGTCGTTAAGATTAAGAAACAATTGCATTAAGGAAATTTGCATGTAGTTTTAGATATAAAAAATGTCATTTTTATCCAGTATATATTCCAAACAATTTTCCCTTGTTGCAAAAATATTTTCGAATGGTACTAAGCACTATTAGTACTTAAGCGCAGTGTCATAGTGTATGACTAAATTACTATTACATGTAAGAAAATTAATTTTTATTTCATTTCATACTAAAGAGAAATAATAAAATTCCAAAAGCGGTGACTACAAATTTTTTACATAATATTTTTAATAAGTAAATTTAACAACATATTTAGCTCTTTATAATTAAATTTATAACTACAGATGTATGTTATAAAATATAATGAATAGGTTTTATTTACACAATTTTAACATTAATTCTACAAACTTTATCTTGAAAAATAACTAGTGCATAAAAATATGTTTCAAACCATGTATATAATGTAAGCATCTGGAATTAATCTACAAATAGGATATTTCAGAATCTTTAATCAGCAATAAACATTTTTATAACATTAGTTTATAGTTATTACAATAATTTTAAGCAAAATAGTAAAAGAAATATAATGTAAGTATATACAATTATCAAATAAATAATCGTATTAACTAGTTGCAAATATGATAATTACGGATAATTTTTATACCCAAACTTTAATTTTAAAAACTAATTTAAATGCTTCTGAGAGTTACTTACTATAAACATTAATTATTAATGCATTTTATGCTGTATTGAAAAATCCCAAGAGCAGAGAAAAATGAAATGCATTTTACTATGCTCAGTTCAGTATTCACTTTATAAATACTCTATCACAACAGCTTTATTTCCCTTATTTTACAAGATAATTAAGGCTATTGATGGAATATTTATAAAGGGAATACGAATTATTCACTTTATAAATATTCCATCAATAGCCTTAATACGAATTATTCACTGTGCAAAAATTCTAGAGATTACAATTAAAAATGACATTCAATAAAACGATGCATAGTTCAATGAACTACAATAAAAAATGTGTATTTTAATGAGAAATTAATGATGATAAAAATGCTATGTTAAATGAAATATTTTATAGTTTTAAATAGCGCGTGGGTTCCATAGCTTCATTATCAGGAAATAATGACCGATAAATGTTTAAATTTGAACTTTTTGGAAATTTCTCCACCTGCAATTTAGAATTCACTGACTTCATGCAAAAGGAAATTATTAATAATCCATTTATATCCAATAAAATAGATTCCAAATAAAGCGAAAAATTGTTTTTTAAAAAATTCTTATACAAATACAAGCAAGGTTAAAACATGATAAGAAACATTCTACAGTGTAAGACAAATATTTTCGAGATACTGTTTTAAGTTATTTGAACTATTTTGTTATTTTGTAAAAGATTGTTCTCAAACTCCTTTAGAAATCAAATAAACTTTATCCACCATAATAAGGAGAAGTCTAATAAAAAGAAAATTCTGAAGCAACGTAATACCTTGTTTTATCCTTTAAAGCTTACTTTTGACTCGGATATTTTTATTAAAAGTCTGATTTTTTTATACTTTGTTTTCATTTTAAATCTCTTCTTGACTCAGATAAAATAGGATAAAAGTTTATTTTGTAAGCTGATTTTGGCTTTTTGTTTTTTTAAAAAAGTAGGTATCGGAAACTGTTTTTGTATATGATGCCTTTATTTTTAATTAAAAGTACTACTGGGATGAAAACTTATATCATATTTGTCATTAAGTCAAATATAGAAGTTTAGAGAGTATTTAAAATGTTTTAATAATTAATTAAATTAATTATTTAAAAATTCTTTTTAATTATACGAAATAAGCATATTGAATTTTTCTTCTAAATATATTAATATCTTTATAAATTCCACAGAAAATAATTGGCTTGTTATAAATGTTGTTTATAAAATTTCTGACATATTTTGATGTTTAATAATTCATAAAGCGATACAGTTAAATAAACAAAATTATTGGATAAATGGATAAACTTTGGTTAATTGAATTGACAGCTATATCTTTCATATTTCGAAAAATGTAGCTTTTTTTATTATTTTCTTGGCTTATATGGTTGCACTACTATTAATTTGTTTACATGAATCTTCTAAAAGTAATTACTTTAAGTTATAACACTAATCTCACGTAATGTTATGAGTATTGATATAGATTCAATAAGCAATATATACATATTATTATTTTTCCATCTAAATCATAAATAGTATTCTATGATTTACGAAATGTAAACAATTTTAACTTACTTTCAAATATTCCTGAGTAAAAATAGCATATATAGATTTTTTGCGGTGACAATATCGTTCATATTATTTACTCTTTTCTACTCTATAATAATGATGATTATTCTGAAGATTTGAATATAAACCATTAATTTTTATAACGCAATTCCATATCATAAATAATTTAAAAAGGAGCAATAAAAGTTCGTAATTTTATATTTTATTTCATTAAATTTTGATTATAATAGAACAAAGGATTTATTTGCTTACCTAGTTATCTTCTTCTTCTTCTTAAAATTGAGTTTGTATGTCATTGGGCACCTCTGCTTTTATTAGCATTTTGTACCATTAACTCCAAACCCAATGTTTCCTAGTTCCAGTTGCTCGGGTAACCCACTTTACTAATGAAGTCCGATAACCCTTTAATAAGGTCTAGGTGTAACTCTCTAGTATGGATGAAGCCTAAAGAAGTTAATTTAGGGAGGGCAAGAGCCTCATATTCGTAAATGACATGCTCTGCCGTTTCCTCTTGCATATGACATTTCCAGCAGATAAGGTCTTGCTGAAACAGTTCCATCTGGTCAGAAATTCAGTCATGCTAGGAATAGCTTCCCGACTTTCACCAGAAGAAGATGATTTAGAGGTAATTTCTACCTCAAGTGAAGGATACATTGCTGCCCCTTTACAAGATTGCCTCTGAGTTCCCTTGTCTTTTTCAGCAAGGTCTACTTTAGAGGCTTCACCTGCAAATGCAGAAAGGTTTGTTACTTCTTGTGTCTTTTCAGCCACAAGATAACAATTAAAAAGCGCAGGTAATATAAGTCCACCCAGCATTGCCTAAGTTACTGGGCAAGGCAAATTACTCTAGAAATTCGCCAAGCAACTAGAGGCTCCGTTAAGACACCAATACCGCGGTGCCAATTAGCCCTAGGCACGGAACGCATAACACCAGGGTTTACGGGAGCTGGTTCACGGCCTCTGATTCTATATTCAAGGCTATCCTGTCATTCCTACAGGACATTTGGCTATCCACCACCTGCCGACGCGCCTGGTGGCTGTGCTCAAGCCCCAGGAAGGTACACGTACCCCCTGGTTCCAGGTATCTAGTTATAAAAAGGACCATTTATAAATAATATCTGAAATAAAGCATAAAATAATTATCCTATTATTTTGTATATTATTATATCTATTGGTAAAAAAAATACTGATATTTCAGTTTCTCTTAAAAAGTTTCCTTTTAATGACGAAGAATTTTTCTGGAAAAATATGCGAGTTACATACGAGTTAACTTAGAATTTGTCTTAAATATAAGTTTTCTTGAAAGTTGTCATCAATAATATGAGATAAATCCGAGGAACTAAAATCAATTTATTCAAAAATTCAGCTCTATGTATTGTAGAGAACGTAATCATTGATTTCCCTACTTTTTTCAATGAATGCTATGTGAGCTCATAAGAACCTGTAAGTAGCATAGTGGAAAAAACATTTGAAATATTTTAGAGAGTTCTTAAAATGTATATTCAATACAATAAATGAAAAAAACTGCATTTCATTGTAAATTATGAAATATTAGTTAAATTCATGTGGAGCAGTAATGCAATAAATTATGAAACAAATGATAAGTAAATAGTGATTATTAATATGTATGAGAAATCATATAACTTAATCCTGTTTTTTAAATGTATTATCAATCATATAATACGATATAGTACATACAGGGAAAAAGAAAGTGCGTATAAAACCTGAATCCCAAGTGTTCGTATAAATAAACAATCATAAGAAAATGTACATTTTATCATGTTAGGTTAGGTAAATTAATTCTTTCCCGAAATTTCTTATGACTTAAATTGCTTGATTCATCACTTGCAATTAGCCAATTTATATATATATATATATATATATATATATATATATATATATATATATATATATATATATATATATATATATATATATATATATATATATATATATATATATATATATATATATATATATATATATATATATATATATATATATATATATATATATATATATATATATATATATATATATATATATATATATATATATATATATATATATATATATATATATATATATATATATATATATATATATATATATATATATATATATATATATATATATATATATATATATATATATATATATATATATATATTAGTTAAATAATTATTTAAACATCTCAGTTAAAAAAATAGAAAAAGGATTTGTGAGACAAAATAAGTTAATAATAAATTCTATGAAACACACTTTTATGATTTAAGTAAATTAATAGCATTTTAGAAAGAATATAATATAGAATTCTATAAATATAAAATTATATGATAAACTTTTAGGAAATTAAATGTAAAACAATTCAAGTAATTTCTCATTTGTGGCTCATAATAATTTTCGGAAAATATTTACGTTACATAAAAGATTTTAAGCAGTAAAAATTAAGCTTATGCTACAAAGGCTAAATTATTAAGCATTTTTGAGAAAACAGGAAAAGTGTTGCATATATATAAAAAGGGAAAACTTCTACTTTGCTAAATAAACATTAGCTAAGTAATAGAAGCTTTTACACTATGACTATAAATATGATCCTACTATTCATTCCCATCTCAAAAGACAAAAATGACTTATATTCTGAGCAAAAAGTAGCATTTATTGAAATCATATTTCCCTCCTAGCAAATTGGGAAATCTTTCATTAATGATGATGAGACTTTTGAATCAAGAACCGTTCTTTTGCTTGCTATTTAATTCCCCTCCAGTTGTTTTAGTGAAAGGAAATTCGTTGAAGGGTCTTCTCATCTGAGGAATTAGTGATGTTTAAGGTAGAGCAATTGCTATTTGTTTACCTACCGTTAATGTAGATATTTATTTTCCTAAGTTACATTTATTCACAATAAATTTCCATATTTACTGTGTTTTTTTAATTATTTAAACATTCCTTATTTAAGATATTCATCTGATTCTCTAAATTTCAAAATTATAACTCAGAAAATTATTTTTAAGAGAATGTTTAATGTATATATATATATATATATATATATATATATATATATATATATATATATATATATATATATATATATATATATATATATATATATATATATATATATATATATATATATATATATATATATATATATATAATTATATATAGTTAATAGTATAATTTATAAAAAATGCAAAGAATATAATGAAATAATGAAACAAAATACAATGAAAAATGCCAAATAGAATACAATGATGCCAAAATACACTCAATACATAATAATCATTAGATTTAAATCACATCCAATTACATTTTGTATTTTGGCGGCATTGGATTTTGACTTGTATATTTTGAATTGCATTCTACTTGCATATTTTGGATTGGGTTTTACTTCTTTTATTCTTGTTTGATGCTTTGGTTTGATTTTTTGGTATGGCTTTGGGGTGTGATGGCTTTTTTAAGACTATGTCTTGGGCCATTGCAGAAAAGCCATAATTGTGCCAATGTGGTCAACACCCCCTGATGAAGCTGGCCATATTGGTACTTTATTTCATTTATATTTATCTTTCTTTAAGTGTTTTCAATGTAATTCTTTTCATTGTATTCTTTTCAATGTGTTATTTTCCATCTGATATTTCAATATATCGTTTTCCATTTAATATTTCAATGTGTTGTCTTCCATCTGATATTCTACTTTTGACATTTAATTTTTCAATGTATTATTTTCTATTTGGCATTTTTCATTGTATTTTGTTTCATTATATTCTTTGCATATTTTATAAATTATACTATTAACTATATCTTAGTAATACTATTCCAGCTGCTTTTGCGCTAAATGTACTGCTAAACTTAAAACTTAAAATTTTATGTATTCTTGTGCTTTTGGCTATACATCTGATTTTGCATTTATATATATATATATATATATATATATATATATATATATATATATATATATATATATATATATATATATATATATATATATATATATATATATATATATATATATATATATATATATATATATATATATATATATATATATATATATATATATATATATATATATATATATATATATATATATATATATATATATTAGACACACACTGAGAAGTGCTATCTGTTCCTGATCAAATTATTTTCTTAAATTATACTCTATACATTTACACTAAATGTGTACATACTAGCAGAGCAAAAGAATTAATATTTTTTAAGTTACTTTATTTAATTTTAAAAATCTAAACATGCAAAATATTTTCTCCCGTAATTTTTTCTTATGATTATAATAAATCTGCACTTTTGTAAAGAAGTTTATTCAACCATCCTTTGCTTTAATCCTACAAGTACTTAAGTTTTGAATTCTTTTTCCCGGAAAATGGCAATCTGAGAGACTGAGGGAAGACAGTTACGTCTAACAAAGTATTTAACGAATTTATTAATTTAGTTTTATGCTGTATTTTTTCTAACGGCGGCCACTAGGTGACTAACACTTTGCCACAACAAAACAGAAAACTGCTACCCATTTATGGTCACCTGGTGAGCCTCTGTGACCAAGTCACTGAAGAAAGTAGCATTACCCCTGCCACTCAATCTCAAACCCGGTTAAAGAATGGGCCACATCCATTCATCATTACAGTATAAAGAGCAAGAAAACACGCACATGGAGAAAGGGAAATCCATAACCTAACCGGGAATCTAACCCGGGACCAACAGTTTAGAAATCAGGAACGCTAATCATTCAGCCATCGGCCAGCTCATTTGGTATATAATATGAAATCAATCATTATGTGTCTCCTAATCTTTTTCATATTTAGAATGCTAGGCTTAACGTAAATTCAACATTATTAAAATTTAAAACACACACACAAGTCATAAAACAAATAACACGTCAATAACGCACTAAAAATTATTTTTAATTGTAAGTCCATTTCCATTTATTAATACTTCACCTTACATTGTACCAAGGACAACATAAGACATCATAAGACACAAAATTAGTTTAAAGAACAAAAATATTATTAAAATTTAACTTTTAAAAAATGTACTAATAAAATATTTGTAAGATTTATACTAATAAAATACGAATAAAATAACAAGAAGTTATAGTTTATTGCTTTAAACTTAGCTTTAAAATCTAGCGATATTATGCATGTATTACTTTGTTTTATTATTTTCAACATATAATTGCTGAAGGAATTTCAGATCATCTTGAAAACTTATCAATTACTTAATTTTTTACATTCAAAACAATAATAGTCTTTTTCTATATCCATTCATTCAAAAAACAAGTGCTTTAAAATTAATGTTGGACTATGTAACATAATATCAGAATTCAACATATAATTTTAAATAATTTTTTCCTCCTATTCGAATACTTAAATATATTTTTTTTAATTGGTAGATTTTAAACTATTTGTAGAGATTGCTATATTTTTAGAATTTTATTTGATTTTATGAG
>JAJQOW010001286.1:0-35000 GCA_037975125.1 Latrodectus hesperus | reverse complement strand
ATAGCAGTTTAACGGTGGCTTTATGTCATTCCATGGTGCCCGCATTAATGACACGATATGACCGGTGAACGTTTTAAACATTATCGTCTGGAAAGATATAAAAATAATGTTAATGATTTGTTCAATAAAGTGTTTTTCTTGCACCGGCAGTGACGTCATGCTTTTTTTCACATTTTTTTCGTAAACTGTGGATCGTACATTAACACTTCTTTGGGCAGTTTTTGTGTACTCCCAACGAGGAATCTAGTTGTGCAGAGTTTATGCAGTCGTTTTGGGGACACCCTGTATATATATATAATAGTTGCTCAAAAATCATTGCTATAAAACAAAGGTACTTGTTTCTACTAAAATGACCAAAACTTTTCATTGAGTCTTGTTTCAGAATATGATCGTTTAATTCAATTATTAAAAATATAAGATGCTTTATAATCCCGGATGCTAAATTCTGAATATTTTGGCGATGAAAAAATGTTGTCAAGATGACGTATTGCGACGTGCGTGATGGCATGATTACTAGTGTTGCAAAAATAGAATTTTCTGCATAATTCTTATAGGTTTCCATATCAATGACGTGATAAAAACTACGTGGCCACATACATAAGAACATTTGCCAAAAAATCACCAAACTCAGACTTTGGCATCCTGGATTTGTACCAAGATATGTATTAAATATAGGGAAAAATAAAGTATGTAAGTCTCAAATCTATGTAATTATATCAAATTTAATTATCTTTAAATTTGGAGTTTAGTTATTCACCATGTCATAACTTTGATTTATTTTTATAACTTTGATTTATTTGAACATTAGTTTGCTAATTTATGAGTATTGACATATTTATTGTTGTTATTCTTGTTTCCTCTTAGAACATAATTTCAAGAAATATTCGATGGAATAACAGAGACCATTATTGCTTGCCTATTTTTGTTGTATTTTTGGCACAAATTAATATGATTAAAAAACATGAAACTTAAAATATGCTTTAATGGAAATATTGAAAGGAAAAATATTTATCTTCACTATTTTACATCTTTACAGTTACATAGAAATTTTTACAGTTACATAGAAATCTAACTGTTAAAGTTTTAAATTTCTCCGAAGTGGAAAAAATACTTTAGTTAATAAAAATGTCATTCTAAATAAATATTTTCCTAAATTAAAATTCTATTTTCTTAACGTGAAGTTATTTTGTACTTCATGTTAAGACATTATTTTTATAATAACTTATGAA
The DNA here is from genome assembly GCA_037975125.1 of Latrodectus hesperus. Classification (NCBI taxonomy): domain Eukaryota; kingdom Metazoa; phylum Arthropoda; class Arachnida; order Araneae; family Theridiidae; genus Latrodectus; species Latrodectus hesperus. The sequence goes on along the minus strand of JAJQOW010001286.1, from coordinate 33,771 downwards.
ACATATTTATTATTTAATGCTTGTTTCGCTATTTAAGTTGCCCTTATATTTTGAGACATTTATAAAGCGTTAATAATTTTTAATCACAAAACATAGGATATTTTCGTTGTTGTCAAATCAAATAACATAATTTTATCCAATGGTTAAAAGAAAAAGCAATTCTCTCAAATCTTTAGCACATTTCAGGAATACAAACTAAATTAATTAGAGCAAGCTACCATTGACAGAGGTGTCAATATTTGTAAGCCCTTTTTCTTCAGAAAATGTTAAGGAAATTTGTACATAACTGTCTCTCCCAAGACGTGATTTTTGTGCTCAAACTAAAATAGTTCCGTTATTTAACTGTATTATTATGTTATCGTCTAAGTGGAAATAAGTTTCACATTGATTACAAAAAAATAATCTTTATTATAACATCCGCTAGAATATTTGGCAAACATGGTTCACTAGTTTATTCATTGTAAGTTATCTCTCTTAATAGGTTTCTAATTAACATTCTTGATAATGATAACACATGTGTTGCAAATTGTATCGTTAATTTTTATTAAAAGTGAAACTTTCTAGCTTCGTTTGAGGGATCACGAAAATGAAAGGACCTAAAAAGTTATGAAATCAAAATTTTAAATGATCATTCTTATTCCGTACACACTGCTCACATGATTTATAACCTTATGAAGATAATTATTATGTGTGAATATCAGCTGTTTAGATTGAGATTAATAAAGAAAACTCTTAGTTCAACTAGCTTTAGGGGTGGCCTTTGAAATGAATATACTAAAGGTCCTTATGTTTTCTTTAACAGATTAAATACTCATAATTTCATACAGCATGTTGTAAAGTTGTTAATAAAAATTTGATAAATGATATCCAACTGCTTTTAATTTTCTTAATATTGTTTACAATTCATTATATTTTTAAGATTCTTTTACGAGCATTTCATTCATTAACTTATTATCTCAAACTATTTATATCCCGATTTGTATAATTTCTAAAATATTTATTCAAAATGAAACAATGCTCATCATTTAATGAACTTATCCTCATTCGTTAGATAAGCTCATATGGCACCTATAAAGAGTTTTTAGAAAGTGAATAAATGTCATCCATGTAAATCCCTGTAAATATGCCAAACTTTAAAATTTAATTTGATTTCTTTTAAACTCTAAGAAAAATGTCGTTTACAAAAAAATCATTCATCCCAATCTAATCAGCAAAACAAAGTTCATATATAAAATTTTATGGTGTATTATTTTAAAATTAGAAATTTCAAACAAAATTCAACAACTACAAAATGTGGGCAATTGTTCAAATTGACAGAAATGTTATAACTACTGATGTTTAATATTTAATAAAAAAATACTTTCAAAATTATTTATTTACAGTACATGAAATACAATAATTAAATTACGATACATTAAAAATTATTATCTTATACAATAATATCTATTTGCATAAATTATATAAGAAAAACGATATTAATTAAAACAAACTGCAGAAATTATTTATATGCAAAATTTCCATTAACCCTATATGAAATTCTCATATTTACATGATTATTGGAAAGTATATAGTTCAATTCAGTTATATGATTATTGGTAAGTATATAGTTCAATTTAGTTACATGTTTAATGGTAAGTACATAGTTACATTTAGTTATATGATTATTGATAAGTTCATAGTTACATTTAGTTTCATAATTATTATTACAATAATTACAAGTACAGTAATTATTAATACCATATTATTGTTTTTATGCTTTAATGCGAATATTTAATTGCTGAAGAACGTGTATTGTGTTAGAAATTTATCAGTTATAAGAAAATTTTTTTAATTATTTTACAACAAAGTACATTTACTTAGATTCAATTTATTTTTTATACCAAATGTAAAACAATTAATGTTGAATAAGGGTTTAAATTGCTTTACAATTTAATTTTCAGTGATTTAACATTAATATATACTTTTCAAATTGAAATATCATGATTTTACAGCATGTGCACAAAACGTAAAAATGTTATTTCAAAATGGTTATTTGAATGTATAAGAAACCCTGAAAAACCCTTTTGAAAACGAAACCAAAGCCAACAAAGATAAGAAAAATTTCAAAGCAAGCATTAGTTTGTTCCGACAAATCCCCCCTGTTTATTCTGGGAAGCACCACTTCAAATCCCAGAAGGGAATTTCAAGCTTTCTATTGGTTTTACATCATGTCCTTCGTACCCATAAAACATGATTCTATAAAATACAGTAAAATTTCACAAAAAATACTTAGAAACGTTTCATAAAGTTAACTGCGTCCTCATTACATAAATCTGGGTTTCTAATGCAAAACTGAAAAATGTCATTTTTTCATATTATTTGTAAAAAGGATTAGTTTTTAAATATTTATTATATAAAGGTATTGTTACTCAAGTTAACTATTTACTTATTTGGAACTTTGTTATTAATTTAAAAAATAATTTATGCATAAAATTACTACAACTTAAAAATACACTTTTCTTTTAATGTAGTTTGGAAAGTTGTAAATACGTAATAAATCAATCAATAATCTTGACCAATTGTTAAAAAAAGGGCAATGCCTTTAATAAACTTCTGGATATTCATATAGTTACATACATTATAAGTTACATGGAATTATTTATTTAACTTATATTTGCTCTCTAGCAAAGAATTTCTGAGTTCAGAAACATTTTTTTTTAAAAATAACTGTAATTCAAAAAATTCAATATGTATTTCAAAGATGCTTTTGCATTCCAAACCTGCTAAAGAAAATATTCTTCTTAAGATTTCAATAATATTAAACAATTAAGTTATTGATATCATTTGCAATTAATAACTTCAAGTGAAAAATAAAAATTATAAAAAAACTATTAACTAATTAAAAATCTTTTAAAATATAAATTAATTATTGAATAAAAATGTAAAGTTAAACTTTATCCCGCATTAAAAATTTATGCATTTAATATCATTTTAACCACAGAGTAAACTATTGGAAAATGTTTAAGAAGAAAATAACATCTCTAGAGCAGAAACATGTTTTGAAATATATATTTGAGAAAATATGTTTACTTTAGTTTGGTCTATATGTATTTTTAAACATCGATCAATATTCAAAACTGAACGAAATTTTAAGAGGGGAAAACTAAATCCAAATATGAAAGCTTCCTTTCAATAATTTGGTTCATATTTCAAAGTAAAAAATAAGCAGAATTTTTTGAATTTTGATTTGATTAAATCAAGTCAATGAATAAATGAGAAAAGTTTAACCTTAAGATTCATTTCGTTAATTAATGATAATTTTTAATAAAGAGTTCAATATTTCGATAAGATTAACATATTTATGCAATGAAAAATCCATTACGCATAATTTGACGGAATTTTATATAATTTTACAATACTTTTACGTTTTACATATTACTATACACGTTGTCAACTATGAAATGTTTCTAAGCATAAAATTAATTATATTTATTTTTACTAAACGGACAATGTAATTATGCAATCTCAAATTATAATAATTTAAATTTTGAATCAGATATAAGAAAAATACTGTTTTTGTAATGCATTGTCTTAGTTAAATTTTAGGATAAAAATGCTATATTATACAGTTATAAATAAAGTTCATGCTTTAGATATGAAAACATTTTTAATACTTATGATATTAATACATGACGAATAGAATTTATTAAATTTTAGTTTCAGTTTTTTTAATTCTTAATTCATGCATTTTATGTATCCCAAAATTATAATTTTAATCTTTTTTATAATTCGATTCCTTTAATTTGAGCAGTTCTTATGATAGTATTTACTGTGCATTTTTAGATAGTACAATCCAATTACAATAAATAAAACCAGATAAATAAGTAAAAGAATATCAGTTCCTTATTGTAAGATCTTGAATAATAAGTTTTTGAATAATAACATATGAGAAATAAATCTGTGAGTAAATTTACATAAATAAAATTCTTCTGGTAAAAATGTATCTTATGTTTTCACTATCTAGAGAATATATCTTTCTTGATATGTTTGCAAGAAATGAAAAATTTTCTAAAATTTTTAAAACTATCTTTTCATTTTTTATTTGTCTGTGTATAGAAATTTAATATTTAAAATACAAAAATCACATAAACTTTTGATTTCAATTTATATGAATAAAATAATCAAGGCATAGAAATGTAATTGAAAAATCACAGTAAAAAATTATTTTGTTATACATAGATACTTTTAATTCGAAAATATAATTATTTTTACGAACGGAAAATTATATCTATATAACAATCTTTATATCATTTCTGAAAAGTGTTTCACATAAAAATCAAATTTAAAAGAATACAATTATTAATTTTCCGGAGATATAAAATGCTATATGATTTCTGATATTCTTTAATTCGTTAAATATTCGAATATGTATATATCGTTACATATTCGTTCCTTGAAATATTTTTAAATGCTGCAGATAATTAAAATAATATTCCAAATTAACATTTTATTAAACTTTCCAAAGAAATACTTTCATCTTCGATATCATTTTGCTCTAGAAAACAATATTTTTTCTATAGAAAAATCATCATATTTAATTTTGAATGCACAAATCTTTATTAAAAATTTATAACTTATATTTGAATAGCATAATAATATTTATTTCGATCAAGTTAAATTAACAAAAATATTCATATTCTCTTAGGTGTATATCAATAAATTATTTTAAGTTATAACTTTCCATTAATATGCCCACCGATTTATTGCTTATTACAAATTTAATTTAAGCAGCACTAAAATTTCCTAATATGGTCACAAATATATTAATTACAAAATAAATTTATAAGATATAGTTTTAATAAATGACTTTTTATAAATGTTTTATAATGAAAACTTATAAGATGTGAGAAACTATTTTAAAAATTACAATATAATATTGTGAGATGAAGTAATTTTTCAATTTGTAACACAAATATATAATATCGTTTTTATAAATTAGCTTTACTAATTACAACATTGACTAAAAGTCAATTTCCCTTAAATGAAACAATAAATATATCGATTCAAAAGGATGAGATGCATTATTCTTGAAATTAATTCTGCTGATTGCTTGTTCTCAACAATAAAAATTGCATAATGATGGTTCTGCAAAGTGCACTAATTGTTACTCATTTCAAACTGATATCATTATTAAGCTTACTTCAACAAAAGAACTAAAAAAATCCCACATTAACCATTTCTTTACTATCTCTAAATATTTAAGTTTCCACGTACTTTAATTACTTTTTCTTGAAGAAAAAATCAAATTATATAATTAGTTAAATCTTTTTTCTGTTTCTTCTTCTACCTCGATCATTAAGAGCTGCAAAGACAAGAACTAATGAGTCTCTCAGGCAAGCAGATTTTATTTTTTATATTTTTTTTAAATTCCTGAAAAAATCAATTTTGAGAAAAAAAAGCTTTCATATTACAAGATGTAACTACCATCATCAAATTTTTCAATTATTATTAATGATAAAGGGCAAAATATTTTTTGCACTAAATTTCTGCAGCATTGCAAAGAAACATACAATTTAAGTGAGAAAAAAGAAAATAATTTCTAAATAAAGACAAAAATCTTCATTTCCCTGAAAAATGTATATTTTAAAAAGTTAAAATTAAATAATTGTTTTTTAATAATTACTAATGAATGCTTTTGAGACAACAATATTGCTTACAGGCAATATTAATTTATTACTAACATTTTTAGTACTTTGGCATGTAAAACTTTGCATTATTCAAAATATATGAAAATTTTTTATATTATGTAAATGCAAATGTTCTACAACAGATAAAATAAATCAAAAACGTTTTGTGTATTTCAGTTGTTTTGATCGTATTTTTAACATATTTAAATAAGTAAGATTCTCAAAATATCTTACTTATTTAAAAAGACTTCGAAAAATTGTGATTTAGTTTACCAGTAATAAACAATTTTTACAGATAAGTCCTCTGAGATGTTTGTCAGAATATAACGCAAAATTATTAAACATTATCAAATTTTTAACGTTGTAAAGTTAAATTACATACTTTTTCTAATCTTAGTCGCACAAAGAAAAGTTTCATGTGAGACTGATACAAATAAACTATATATTTGCATCTTTTTTAGTTTTTTGAAAAGGTAATATCATGTATTTTGTTCGTTTATGAATTATAAGTATGAATACTTGAGTGCTCATAACATACTACAGAGTCTAGAAAATATACTTTTTATTCTCAAAATCAAGTCGTATTACAAATGTTGCATTCTAAGGACTTAGAAAAATACTGAAAAACAGGATTACAGCAAATATATACTCATGTAGTAAAATTAAACTAATTTTTATCCATTTTCTTTCCTTAATATTAATCTTTTTGTTGTGCTTTCGTTTTATAAATATTTGAGTCATAACATTTTTTTCTCAAAGATATGCTTTACCTTTTAAAATTTTTTGTCTACACCATTTTCTACTTAAGTTCATATTTCTAAATTTATTCCCCTTCCATAATTTTTGTAATAGCATTATTGGATGTTTCAATAATAGTTGGAAGCTTTAAAAAATCATTTTGATTTTAAGTAAAATTCATTCATAACTCTCATATAGTTCCTGAATTCCTTTTAGATATTTTTATTTTAGCGATTCTGAAAAATTCTATTTCATTTCGTCGTAAAATCTAACATAACTACACCAATTTTTTAACTATGTACCCTTCCATGTACGTAATCTTTAATACTTATTCCCATTTTGGACCTTTATATGTAGCTCTATTTTCCGCTCAATTACTTTTCAAATTTCATATGCACATCTGTTATTTTTTTATTTTTTTAATAAGTATCTCTTTACCAAAAACTTAAGGTTATTATTTTCGTTTTATAGGCATTTTTCTCTCTATTAATAAAAACCAAAATTTATTTGCAAAAAATATCTCAAATTATCTTTGCCAAAATTAAACATGACTATTTCTAATGAAGCATCAATGGAGGTAAAAACTTCATTTCAATATAGGGTAATCCAATGATTAACAAATTATCATGAACCTATATTGCATTACATCCATGTTGGCAGATCAAGAACACGTTGTTATTATTCAAAATTAAAAAGTACGCATCAATTATGGAATTTTTTTTTAAGTTTACTATTTTGGATGAATTAATGTAATGATTTAGCATACACTATTGTATCTTTTATCTTACTTTTCAATATGACGTCATAAGCAATGAAACTTTTTAATACTAAAGTTCCCTTCTCTTCATTAAGAGTGCATTAATGAGAAAATTCGAAATACCCAGTAGATGAAATATATCACTTTATATTTTAAATTTTACAAAAAGGCGTTTTAAGTATTATATCAAATACAAAAGAAATGGATTTAAAAAAATATTTAGTATTAAAAGTTATTTTATCTACCAAAATAATCTTAAATCCATCATATAAAAAGTTAAGAAAAACATTAATAATATTAGAATGAAGCATTTGACGAAAATATTAATAAGGAAACGTAGTAAAAATTAGGTTAAATGTACACTGGCCAATGAACTACGTATGTTTTATTTTTAAATGATATGCTTCAAAGAATAAAGGGAGCAAACTTTTTAATGATACTTATAACATACTGTTAGAATGGTATAAGAGTGTGTTTCATTATGTGTGAATTGAATTAGGAAGCACGACAGATCATTCATCAAGTGACGAATATTTTTTTATGGTACATGTTTCGAAAGAATCTTTATTTTGAAGACGACATATCTCGCTGAGTTCTCAAAAAAGCCTTTTCAAGGTTCCTAAAATTTGGAATCAGAACTCACAATTTCTTCTCAAAGATGTAATAATAATTCATGCACTGATTTCCAAGAATATCATCGCCAACGAGTCTTCTCCAACGAGTGTCTTCTCCAATGAGTCTTAAGCTTGAATAGGAGTTCTACAGTGATCCAAATTGTGAAAAATATCAACCAAAGACCTTCCCAATATGGATTTTAGTTCAAACATAATTGAAAAGGATAAAAATAATTATCTGGGTACTGTAAGAAATCTCTAATTTCAATCAAAAATGCAAAGATTTGTTTCTAGTTGTATTGATTAAGTAAACAGTGAACACTTGTGAATGTAAATGGGCAATTATGTCGAATCCATCATTTTTTACATTGGTTAAAGAAATATAATTCAGAGCAAACCATATAAGATCACAATTCTATCTTACCTTACTCGCTCTGAGCAAGGGTCTAGTAAGAGTATCATGACATAGAATAAGCTTTGCTAGCATGGAAAATGCACTTGATATTCCTCATGGAGAAACATCTAACTATAAGATACCTACTTATACTGATAGATAACAACATCTTACAATGTTGCATTTTTTACTCTATTGGAAAGAATACTTAATAACTGATATTGTAAACTTACATATTGCAAGAACTTTTTTGCTGACCGTCAATCTGACTTTCAGCTCACTTATTTCCTATCGTAGAACTCATGTCTTAAGTCTTGAGCCTGTGCTCCATTGTTTGAAGGCATTCGGGATCATGGATCTGGTTTGGTGTTGCTTTCAGCCAGGAGGTATAAGCCAAAACAACAACAGAGCTAATCACAAAGGAAGTATGTGATATATGGCTGAAAGACACATCAACAGCTCTCACGTGTTCTATTTAATTTACTAGATCTAAAAACCTGAATAGCCCAATGGATAATATTCTCTGTGCATGAATGAAACCTACAAGCACGTACACTTTATGCGTTAATGAATAAGAGTCACTTTTTATCAGTGCAAAAGGTAGTCCAATATAGTTTGATTTTCTGTTTCCAATTAATTTTCCAGAATGTGCATGTATCAGCTATTATTCCAAAAACGCTTTCATGTGGAAGAAAAATTTTTTAATATGTGGGTTTGTTGAAACATTTTAAAATGAAATAATTATTTTGTCCTTCACTTTTAATTTCATTATTTTTATGAGCAGCATTTTCATGAATATTATCTTTCTTCAAATACCGAATACCTTCATGTTTTTATCTTTTGAGAAAATATCACATTATTTCTAGAAATATGAATCCTATACTTTTCTTCCTATATTTAAATAGTGACTATTGTATTTAGTTGTTGAAAAATGCAAGCAATAATTTATGGAAATGATCCTATGGAGTATTAAAATAGGAAAATATTTATTTATATTTATTTATTTATACTATTACACACATTTCAATATAAAATAGAAATTTTTCAATATTTATGTTTAAGAGTTCATAATATATATGTTCTTACTAATTGCCCAAACTATGCTTTTAAAGTTTACATAAATCATCTAACTGCACAACATAAAAATATCTTTTTTATATTTATCGCAATAAAATTACAGTTATTTGTTGTCAAATATTTTCACTAATTATTTTTCAAATATTTGTTGAAATGAGCAGTTATATACTTACATATAGAATTCTTACATCAGTTACTTTAAGAAAATTTAATATAGAAATGAAGTTCTTTACGAGTCTAGGAAATAATTTATTCTAATTATTAAAATGTTTCACGAAAATATACTTGTTTCTTTCATATTGTTCTACAGGGTTTTTTTCCCTTATTCTAGGAAGAATATAATTGTATTCAACGTAAAATAAATATATTTTATCTCGTTTAATGGGTTTACATCCCACATCTTGGATTACGAAATATGACACTTCAGAAAAAATACAATTTAGAAAAGGAGATAGTTTTTCTATTTAATTTAAGAACAGCATTTTGAAATTTAACAAATAAGGTATAAAAGTTATTAATCAAATAAACGATATAATATTTTGTTAAAAATAAATTTGGTATTGCTTTACCTTTATTTTTAGCACCAAATGATTCAGTTTATCAGAAAATATTCTTGTTATTTTTGTTGTATATAGTGATTTAATCGAAATTAAAGTAAAATAGTTGAATTTAAAATTTAATAAATTGTTTTCATATTTTTCTATTAACATACGTAAATAGTAATATAATGCTTACTTACGAGAAGACAATTTAGAAATAAGTTTGTTTCTTTAAATAAAAATAAATGAAAATTATAATTATTAACTAGTATGTGTATGTAAAAATTATCCAAAAAATACAGATACTTAAAATAAACATTTTCCTAATCACAATAAAATTAAAGGGCTCAGAGAAATCAAGGATTCTTTTAAAAGAACATTAAAGTTATTAAAATGTATAAATAAAAATAAGTTACTTACATTAAAATGAACTGCAGTAAAATAGAAAATATTTATACCTATAAAAATGAACCCTTGTAAGACAAAGAAACAACAATCAAAAACGGAAAAAAAAATCGAAGTTTGTAATCTCAGATAAATAAAAGCTAATTAATATTTTTTATTAATTCCGCATTTGGAAATTCAGCTCATTTGATATACGAAATGAATTTTCCACTTCAGTATTCAGCTATGAATAAATTAAATGAACCATAGTTAGGGCATCAACCTTCTGTTTGGAAGGGCAGGATTCAATTCCCAATGCCGCTACTGACCCACCGAGTACATCCAATACATGCGCTCGTTAAATCAGTGGAATCGAAAGTGCTGCGATTGGTCGTTTAGCAGTTACCATGGGTGTAATGGTCTGAAGAAAATTTCCTGACCCCACCCAAATCTATGTCAAAATGGAGGGAACAGATCCTCTGGTGGTGCCATCTATCGGAGGAGATAGAGCAAAGAAATAATTTCACTTTTTCGTGGTGCTCTGATGAAATCAAAATCTCACCTTTCAGACTTAATTTTTCAAATCTGTCGTCTCCTGGAACCAAAGGGTATGCGTACCCCTCTGGGGCTTGAGCTAGCCACCAGGCGCGTCGGCAGGTGGTGGATCGCCGAACGTCCTGTAGGAATGACAGGATAGCCTTGAATATAGAATAAGAGGCCACGAACCAGCTCCCGTAAACCCTGGTGTTATGCGATCCGTGCCTAGGGCTAATTGGCACCGCGGTATTGGTGTCTTAACGGAGCCTCTAGTTGCCTGGCAAACTTCTAGAGTAATTTGCCTTGCCCAGTATCTCAGGCAATGCTGGGTGGACTTATATTACCTGAGCTTATTAATTGTTATCTTGTGGCTGAAAAGACACAAGAAATAACAAATCTTTCTGCATTTGCCGGTGATGCCTCTGAAGTAGACCTTGCTGAAAAAGACAAGGGAACTCAGAGGCAATCTTGTAAAGGGGCAGTAATGAATCTTTTACTTGAGGTAGAAATGACCTCCAAACCATCTTCTGGTGAAAGCCAGGAAGCTATCCCTAGCATGACTGACTTTCTGACCAGATGGGACTGTTTCAGCAAGACCCTATCTGCTGGAAATGTCAAACGCAAGAGGAAACGGCAGAGCATATCATTTATGAATGCGAGGCTCTTGCCCTCCCTAGATTAACTTCTTTAGGCATCATCCATACTAGAGAGTTACACCTAGGCTCCATTAAAGGGTTATCAGACTTTATTAATAAAGTGGGTGACCCGAGCAACTGGAACTAGGAAACATTGGGTTTGGAGTTAATGGTACAAAATGCTGATAAAAGCAGAGGTGCCCAATGACATACAAACCCAACCTTAAGAAGAAGAAGAAGAAGGCTGTCGTCTAGCGAGCTTGGCTTGTCCAAGCGTCATAAGAAACAACAACAATATAAATAAGCTAATTATATAATCCGACTTTGATACTGCATCGTAATCTCCCAGTTGAAAGCTATTGAAGAAAAATGCAAAATTTCTTTCTCTTTTTACTTGTTTGAAGAGTATTTTTGTGAACAGGGCTTGTGTTGCAAATAAATTCAGACCTTTTTCAAGACTCATTCAACCAGAAAAACATGAATTATGCACAAATTCAGCGCTTAACTTCTGCAGCTGGTTTTCGTTTCTATTTCTTTCTCATTAGAGTGAGGGTGGATTGAATTTTGACATTAGATCATAGTGATCTTCAAAGAAACTTCCGAACTTTTCTTTTTATATTTTTTAGGAATGTCATAGGGAATGCTCATATTTTAATTTATATTTATAATATAAAATTATTACTAATAAAATTCCTTTGCGTTTTAGATTTTATTAGAATGTTCAAAATTTTCATTTCAGAAGATAGTGTTCAAAATCATCATTGATCTCGCCGTGACTAAGATATAATTTGGAACATTCTAATGTCTAATTGTTGTACAATAGCATACAACATCTCGCAAACTTCCTGTGTTATATAAATTATAAATATTGCTCGAAACCTTTAAAAAAATGTATGCTTCTTCAACAAATGTAAAAGACTATGGTTTTCTATGTTTACAAATCTATGTTATTTACAAATATATGTTAGATACAAATATATGTTATTTATGAAACAAATATATTTCCTATGATGTAGAATATATTCATCCCTTAACTTCATCCTTAAAAAAGTAAAATTTCCCTTTTTTAAATGAAAGGTTTTAGGAAATTGAAAACAATATCTGCTTATATTAAATTTAAATCATTTATTGTTATTTTTAAAACAGTATTGAGCTATATATGATAATGTTCATGAAAAAATTTCAACTGAACGTTTGGAAACCTTATTTAAGTAATTCACACTATATACAATTATTCTCTCTAATATTAGGATTAAATAGAATGTGTCACATAACTTTTGAATTCTCATAAGCATCTCTGTCATGTTCTCATGATTTGAAAAATATGTACTCATTCGCATTCAAATTAAATATTATAAATAAAAAAATGGGATAAATAATTTTTTCTAACAAAAATGCTTTTTGAAAATTTGATAAATTTTAAAAATTTCTCTCTTGAATTTAAATATTTTAGTTAACAAAATTTATATATAATCCTAAATTTTTCAAAATTATTATTTGATCTCCTAAATATATATTTAATCTAATTTTGTTGATTGATTAAATGTATATTTTTAGATATAAAATTATCCAAAAGTTGTAGATGCGATTCGAAAACAAAATCATTTGTGTAAGGAATGTAATATTGCTTATATGCTTTTGATTAAAGTATCCAATAAAGAGATAACATCAGATATTCCAAAAGTGAACTTATATTTTGTCTTGTGTAATAAATTATTGGCATTTTCTTATTGCCACTGGTTTTAGCGTTTCCTATAGAAAATGTAATAAAATTATTCATGAAAAAGTTAAGTCATAAACTTGAAGCACCTTTAAACTTAATTCATACTGCCTAATATACATTTTTGATAAATAAAATAAAGAAAATACATTTTTGCTTGGGATTCTGAAATAAAAATTGAAAAGTAACAAAAATGTAAACTAGCTTCCTAACAATATTTTCTCAAATATCAAACAACAAAAGACGTGGCTATAACATTGATGGATTCGTGGTAAATAAAGTGGATTTTAACTAACTTTAATCTTGATCAAAGAAAGTGAAGTTTTCCAGAGGGAATATGATACTTCCTCTATACAGGTTGTTCCACTTTCAATCGACGTTTTTTTCCCCACTATATATATATATATATATATATATATATATATATATATATATATATATATGTGTGTGTGTGTGTGTGTGTGTGTGTGTGTGTGTGTGTGTGTGTGTGTGTGTGTGTGTGTGTGTGTGTGTGTGTGTGTGTGTGTGTGCGTGTGTGTGTGTGTATGTATACCATCATTTCCGAAAACATACACCTAAAATTAAACTATTCATTATTATTAATCGAATTTCTTTTGTATTTCACTCTATAATGTTTTATTTTTACATTTTTTTTCAAATGTGTGTGTGTGTATGTATACAGGGTGTCCAGAGAAGGACTCCCTGATTTCAAAATTAAATATCTCGAAAACAAAAATCGTTAGAGGAATGTAGTAAACTATATGTTTATTGTGAAAGCTGTAAGAATTTTATACAGCAGTTTGAAATAATTGTTACAAAAGCTGCTAATAGATGGCGGTGTACGCTGTACAGCGCATATCAGACAATATCTTTCAATGTGCCCCTCAAAAAAAGTCACAGGAAGTCAAATCCGGTGAATATGGAGGCCAATTCATGCCTGCACCAGTAAATTTGGGATATTCCAGTGTAATGACTCGATTCCCAAAGTATTCATCAAGAAATTGAAACACTTGTTCGGTACGATGTGGTCGGGCTCCATCTTGCATAAACCATTCAATACGTGGTCGGGCTTCATCTTGTATAAACCATTCAGTACGTGGTCGATCCTCTAACACTTGATGTGTGACGATAAATTGTTCCAAAATTGCAACGTAACGTTCACTAGTGACCGTTTCTCGACTGAAAAAGGGCCAATAATGCCTCTGCTGCCTACTGCAGCCCACACAGTAACTTTAGGAGAATACAGAGGTTTCGCTTCACACCAATATGGATTTTCGGAGCCCCAAAATCGCCAGTTCTGTTTATTCACGAATCCATTCAGATGGAAGTGTTCTTCATCTGTAAACCAGATGCAGCCAACATCAAATGCTTCACTATCAATCATTGTGAGCATCTGATTAGCAAAGTCAGCCCTTTACTGCACAGCTCGTACGAGTATGGCCTGGTGAATTTGAATGGAAACATGTGTAGGCTCTTTCTCAGTATTTTCTGCGTGCTGGAACGCTTCAAACCAATCTCAGATGCAATTCTTCTGACGGAGGACATTGGTTTTTACTGAATAATTCCAGAAACTGTGGCGATATTTTCAGGCGTAACTGCAGTTTGCTTGCGGCCAACATTCCCCACAAGATCATCAGTTACGCTGCCTGTTCGTTGAAATTTGGCGAAGAGCGTATGAATGGTTTTCGCATCGGGTCCTGTTGGAACATTAAATCGTGCTTGAAAACTGCGCCTTTTTGCCGTAGGACTCTCTTTTAACCTGTGGAACTCTAGTACCAGAAAAACGCGTTATCGATGGAGTACATGGTTTTAATCTCTTCCTTCGGTACACTATCCTCCTTTCACGCTTCAATAGTGGAACTGATCGTTCTGGGCTTCGGATCACTATTTATACTAGGCATTACGTATGGTGATTACAGCACCATCTATTTGTAACTATTATTTCAAACTGCTGTATAAAATTCTTACAGCTTTCACTATAAACATACCGTTTACTGCATTCCTCTATCGATCGAGGTTTTCGAGATATTTAATTTTGAAATCAGGGAGTCCTTTTCTGGACACCCTGTATATATATCGTGTTCCTATTGTAATATTTTTCATTTTTTGCATTTTGTAATAATGAAAACGTTTTTACTTTAATATAAATTGATTGTGTACTTTTTTATTTACATAAAACTATATAATTTTACATTTCTTTAGACTGAAACATTAGTGTACAATTGCCTTTATAATCAATTAAACTATTAATAATAAGTACATGAGACAAGGCTTTTTTACTTAGTTTGCTAAAATATAACCATTTTAATAAACTATAATAATCTGTTACTATTTTACATTTATATACAGTAAAGCTTCAAAGAAAAAAAATACATCACGAACTACTTTGTGCATGTGCGATTGAATTTATTTTCTTAATTTACATTTCCCCTCACTAATATGTGCATGGTTATGATTTTAGAAGTAGTATTGAAAACTTTTAGATGTCATATTTATGTTTATTCATTTATATTTATTAATTTTAACTTTCTAATGAAATATATTTATCATTCTTCTATTCTAGAGAAATAAGGTGCAGGAAGTATCTTCTTCTAAAATGTTAATTTTCTTTGTATTTATACTCCAAAAATGTGAAAAATATCTATCCAAAAAAAGATAAAATGAGTTAACAGGTTTTTGTTTTCTATTGAATTTTATATAGAGCTCTTTAAAATATTTATTATCTTTGTATCTAATCATTTTTTTCTTTTTTTAATTTCATTTAATGTGAAGCATTACGAACTAGTAATAAATAATCAGTATGCTCATTAATAACCGAAATGGTGATATAAAAATATAGTCAAAATAATATAAAATTGAAAGTTTATAAAGACTTTCTTTTAGTTTTTACTATTAAAACTTTGTAAAAAGATATTTACGTTCTAAAAGAATCTTTTAAGATTTATATGTAAAAAAGCAAAAATATTACTGAAGAGGTTACAATGCAAAGCCTACAACAGATAGAACACGAAAAACTAAAAATAATTGCAAAATTACTAAAAACAATTATTATAATTTATTTATATGATAAGTAATTAATTCATATTTTTATTCGAGAATTTTTCAATGTTTAATGAAAAACTCTCAATTATAAAGGACATGTAGGTTGGCTCAACTCATGTAGTTTTATTTTTTAGCATCTTTCAATTAGTTTTGATCAATTTATTGTTATCTGGTGATGCAACTACTCTAATTATGTGATTGCTTAGTAAATCTTTATGAATACCAATAAATAAAATCCAAAATATATGCCAAATCATTCATTCTTTCGTATCATTAATTCATTCCGAAAATCATCGATTGGATATTTTCTTAATCATTAATTTCAAGATATCCTGTTCTTCTTGAACAAAAAAATCATACAATGAAAAATATGTGAAACAAATATTTAATTTAGAAGGGCAAAATTTTCTAGAAAGAAATATAATGAAAAATTTAAAAATCAAAATATTTTTTACATTTGAATAATTACTGTTATTGCAAATAAAAGCGTGTAGATCTTAATGCGAATCATCATATTGCATTTCCTACAGAAAATATGTAATCCACTAAATGAGCATTTTGATGCAATCATCAATAGCTATTAATGAAGTAAATTTAATATTTATCAAACAAACGAAACTTTTTAATAATTGTAACGAAACTTTTAAAAATATTAACTTTGTACGGAATAATTTAGTTAAATTTTTAATATAATCATTAATTAATTTTATTTATTTATGTTTTAAATCACCATCTGTAAAATGAAAATAATTCACTTTCAGAAAGTCGAGGCTATCGAAATGTTGCTATTAAAAATTAAATTTATTTAACAGATGAAAATAATCATTACTTTTTATTGTTATTTTTTATATAATAAAAAGTTTTAAATAATCATAATGTATATCATATGTAATCATATGTATATCATAATGTATATCATATGTAATCATATGTATATCATAATGTATATCATATGTATGTATCATAATGTATCATATGTATGTATCATAATGTATATCATATGTATATCATATTTATGTATGTATCATAATGTATATCATATGTATATCATATATAATCATAATCATAATGTATAAGCATTACTTTTTATACATTATGATTATGAAATAAAATAATCATTACTACAACTTGTGTATTTTAGAGAATGTTGCGTCAATGTTAATCCGCACATATATAATGTTATAAATACACATTTTTTTTTATTATTTTACTTTCCAAATCTGGCCTACCATTTTTTTTAAATTAAATGACTCAAATAAGGCAAACAATTTTGCAATAGACATAAAAATTCTATTAATGTATTCGCTGAATGTTGATAAGTATTTGATGAATATCGAATAAAATTCTCACTTAGAGATAAAAAAAAGAATTACTTTAAGATATAATGCAATATTTTTTTTTCATTTCAAAAGATGGTAACCGATAAGTCTTTTTCTAAGATTTAGAAATTAATTTAAGATTGTTTTTATTAAAACTGCCATTTCCAAAAGCATTACTAAAACAATGTTTTGAGGTAAATAACTCTTATCTTTTTAAGTTTTTCTGAAGAAAATTTAATATTTTATTTCAAAATAAGTGAATACATTTAAAATAGTAATGAAAAATTTTATTTGTAGTATTCTGGGTTACAATAGGGCACCTCTTGAGTATTTGGTGATTTTTTTGATGCCAAGATAGTTGACAAGATGTGGCTAACAAAATGGCCGCTACACAAAAGCTATACAAAGTTATTGTTACAAGGATTACCAGAAATTAAGGTTTATCACAAAAATTTATAATATTCTTCAAGCAATGCGCTGAATTCATGTGATTGATACAAGCATGTCTTACTACTTCATATACAACATTGCTGAAACATTAAAATTATCTTTGGACCAACGTAATAACAAACTATGTTTAAAAGTATGTCACAACTATACAATCTACCCTTGACGCAGGAGCACAGACCCATCTGTCAACAATGTTGCAAGGAAAGAATGATGTGAACTGCATAATGGAATGAAATTTTCTACACTGACGAGTCGCGCTTCTGTTTGCAATACTACGATGGTCACATTCGAGTGAGTCTGGAGACACCGTGGAGAGTTGATCCTGAACAGCTGCGTTATGCACCGCCACACTGGTCTTGAACCGAGTATTATGGTATAGAGCGGTATTGTACTCTTTCGTACACTTCTAATAAGCATTGTCATTATTTTCAACAGCCAGCGCTATATCTCCGAGGTGTTGGAGTCAGTTCTCCTTCCTTACTTTCAGGGCTTGTGCCTACAGCTATATTTTAACAGGATAATTCGTGACGACAAGTGCATCGCCGTGTCTAAGGGTTCTTCGTCAATTGCCAGAAGAAATGCTTCTCAGGCCGGCTCGCTCTCTGGATCTTTCGCCGATGAAAAACATGTGATACATAGTTGCTCAACGATTGACCAAGATAATATCGCCATCTGCCACACCTAATCAACTTTGGCAACGTGTGGAAGCCTATTGGTCTGCTGTATTCCAAGAGCTCATCCAAAATCTCTTTGAATCAATGCCGAGGCGTTTGGCAGCTTTGATCTCTATCAATACCGTCTATTCTGGCTGCTGATTTTGGCAGGAACCACACTTCACAGAAGACTATAAATTTAATCATGTCATACTTGGTCAATGTGTTATCTACAAAATAAATTTTGTTGTGATATCACTTGTCTTTCTTAATGTTGCAATTTGGTTGGCCAACAGTGAAAAGATAGTTCCTTCTTCATCGTTTTACTTTTAAATCTATTAATTGCTAATATTGAAAGAATTAAGGGCTCCTCAAAGTGTCCTTTAGTGAATGTAATATTTTGCTTCTGTAAGGAAGTTTTGAAGCTCGGTTTGAATGAAATGCATTACATTTGTAATAAAATTATAAATTGTGTTAATCAATATTGGGAAAGAAAAAGTCATACTTACATCTTCATAATTAATCTATTTAAAGTCCTCATGTTTTACGAACCTACTCATATTCGGAAAAATACTTTTATATATATGTTATAAATTTTTGTAGAGTTAAAAATAATCTTGAAACCTTTTAAATGCTTTGAATTTTAAGAACATTTAAGCATAAATATTTTAGCATATTTGCTTTGATCTAAATAAAATTATTCTGAAGTTTATTTAATATTTAAACTAAGTCCCTTTTTATAAAAAAATTATTTCTGCAATGTCATAAACACGGAATGAAATGTGTTCACTAGTTTTGCATATATATGCGCTTTTTCTTATATAATTTAAGATAATATATTCTGCATATATTTAAGATATTATTTTTTATTATAAGTTGTACATATTGTAATAAATAAACAAATGGATATCATTAAAATAAACATCCAATAAATCATATCTGAATATAATAATAAACTTGAATTATATCCCCTTTTCAAACATGAAAAATATTTGTAAGTGAAATCCAAAAATGTATATATATGTGTGTATTCATCAAAATTATTTCATGTAAGAATACAAAATAGGATTTATTGAACCTTGAAAAATTTACGAAGTGATTCTCTGTCAGAAACAAATCAATGTTTGTATCTTCTCTTCAAATGGAAAATTATAATAACAAAATATATATATTTACAGGCAACCCTAAAACATATCCAAATGTCTAAATTATAATGCTTAAACTCTATAAGAAGCTGCTTATTTCAAAATTTGACAAATATATACAAAATGATATATTTTCAACAATCTTTCTCTTCATATTTTTCTTCAAGATTCTATTCTATAGTAACCAAAAGACTTAGTAAATGTTAATTATTAGGAATGAAACTTGAAATTTACCTAAACTAATGTCTTTTAATAATAATTTAAAACTAATCTTTTAAAACATTCTAATTTTAATATGTACATGTAGAATTTAATTCTTTACCAGTTTAACAATAAACCGGATTAATAGGAAACTCATACATCTTTTTAGTTTTCGTATGTATAGTTATTAAGTACATAAGCTTAGAAATCGTTATATTTATGTATTTAAATATACTTTGTATTGTTAGATATAAAAATGAAAACACATATTCAGAAAACAGAAACATAAGTTTCTAATAAATATATTTTAAACTAGTTGAATTAAAACACGGAAACAATAAAAATATCCATTTAACGTCTGACATTAAAAAATATGTGGTGTGGAAATCTACAGTGATTTAAATTTTTTTAAAATTTTGTTTGAAAACCATAGATTAATAGGGACCATGTCTTCACCACATATAATTAGTCGTTCTTTTAAGCTAAGAATTTGCATCGGAGGAAACGTAGGGACATTTAATCCTTTGTACTTCGTGCATGTCAGAAAAGATTGTATGTCCATCATAGCTGACCACCACCCTTCTTATGAAAGTTCTTTTGCTATTTACTTTCTTAATCTTTGATTTGCAATTTGCGACAAATTCGAGTTCTTGCTTTTTGAATTGTTTCTTGTTTATGTTCTTAGCATATTTAGTTACTCAGAAATACATAAGACACAATTTAAAAATGAAAATCTTAGCTGTGTTTGCTATATGTGTATATATATACACACAGGGTGATCTTTTTTTAAAGTGACAGTGTTTGAAGCGTCCTGTATCGTGATCGAATAGCCTAAATGACACAAAACAAAACTTAGTATTTAAACTAATCAAAACAAAAACAAAAAAAAGATTTCGTAAAAAAAAAGTTCCAAAAGCTGCCGCTAAGTCATTTTGTGGCACTGCTGTAGTTTACAATAACTAGAATTATCATAAAACACGGGTATCAAAGAAAAATGCAAATGTTATGCGATGACAGTGCCAGTAATAAGGACTATAAAAGCAAGTAGTAGGCAGCTCCGACAAATAATCTCAGCTGCATTTAACGAGCTACAATGGTCATGCCTTTCACGTTACCGGAACGTGCGTTTATGTTGTCGGAGTATCAAATTTGTCTATTCTAAAGGACAACATAATAAATATAGTGTGAAATATTCCTCGTGATATGTTGCGCATGGCTGTGGAGAACGTTGCGCACAGAATGCACGGTGTTGCTTCTGAGAACAGTGCTTACATTGACTTTGAATAATGGCTATTGCTGCTTTAATGTTAGACAGATTATTTCAATGTACAAACTGTTAAAATATTTATGATAAACTTTATACTAGGAATATAATTACTGTTGATGACAAACACGCTTTTATGTGAATACAACAAATGCCTCACAACAGTGCATTGAATGCTTAAATTAAATATCAACTGCGAAATTACTTGTAATAGCTACAAAACATACTAAAGTGTTGCTATATTTCGATAAATAGGAACACAAAGCTATATACATGTGACTAGTTTGCGTGAAAGCATTCTCTTCGTGTAAACATACACGATTTTATTACTATTCAACGAATTATTAATTGGTTATACGTCTCACAAAGAGTAAATATTAAACTTTAAATGGCAATAATATTATAAGGAGAATATTCACGTATTACTGTTTATTTATTAAAATAAATGTTATAAATATTTTGACTTGTTTAAAATAGGAACTATTTATTTAAATCCGAGTCAAATAATAAATAAATTATCCTTCATCTATTTATCTCACATTAGCTTAAATATTTACTCACATATTTTTAAATATATAATTTAACCAAGAATAATTGAGACAAATATTCTTTAATTATAACATTTTGGTTAAATTATTTTGTAGAAAATTAGTATTGTAAATAAAACTTATAAACAAACACTTTTTAATATAGAGTTTGTAATAATTTCAAATACATATTTGTCCTTATATTGAATTTACATTTTAATTATATTTTACATATAAATTTACTATATTAAATTGACACTATCTAAAACAAAATAAAATCATAATAAAAACTTCATTAAAAACGAAAAATGTATGTAATAAATTATTACAAATCGTATAAACAATTTTTATAATACAACTTTTTAAAATTAAAAAAAAATTGTAAATACATATAAATTGCTTATATGTAATTTCTTCTGTTTATATACTGGTGCAACATAGTTGAAACAAAAAAGTAATTTATCACCTTATGTCGCTTCACTTAAGCCATATTTTTGTTTGTTCTGTGGTAGCAAAATATTAACCAACATGTACTGAGACCATTTGAAGCCCTTTGAGTTTCTTCTCATGAAACAATTGCATGCATAGTTTTATTTATGAAATCAGGCTAATACCAATGTATAGCAGAGAATGCTATTTATATATATATATATATATATATATATATATATATATATATATATATATATATATACACACATATATATATATATACACATATATATATATATATACATATATATATGTCTATATATATATATATATATGTCTATATATATATATGTCTATATATATATATATATATATATATATATATATATATATATATATATATATATATATATATATATATATATATATATACTTTAATCTGAATCTAATCTGATTTTTTAGAATTATAGTTTGTCAATGTATTAAATTAATTGATAATTTTCTTTCTTTCTCTTTTGAGATTAATATCCATAATGTTTATCATTGATATTCTTATGTAACTATAAAGTGTAATTGAAAAGTGAAGCACGCAAACACAAGCTCTTTTCGCATCCATCATATTGGTAGTGCTGTGTATGAGTAAGCAAAGGCATGATGCTTTTATAACAATATCAGTTCGATACCAGCAAATGATTTCATGAACGCGTACTTAAATATTACCTACAAGTTGTTTCGGCACTTATATGGTTGCACGCCGGCTAACGCATAACATTTTCCAAGATTCTATGTAACAGTGTAGCATCACACTCAATTGGTGTCTCTCTTATTTTCATCGATTCTTATTTTGAGGACCCTTAAAGTGAAACAGAACTATTTTATAAGATTCGCCAAACAATAAGGTTTAAAAGATGAGTGCATATTCAATACTGTAATAACGTTCATCAGTAAAGAAACATAATTTAATTATGAAGTATTTACTTATTGTTTTTAAATTTATTTTAACTGCTTTCATGATTTCTACATTATCCATATTTCTAAATTATATTTACATTTGTAATGTTGAAGATAGGATATTATGTTCTTTTCTGATAATTTTATTCACCCATTTTAGAATGTTCCCGTTCTGCATAATTAGTATTTATTATGTTTAAATGCTGTAAAATTGAAAGTACGAAAACATTACAGGGCATTCTTTCGTTACAATTTATTCTTCTGAAATGTTCTGTTCGTTTGATTTAGTTACTCTTTTAGAGTAAGAAAATATGGCATCAAATGTCTCATCTCTATGAGAGTTCCCTCTTACTTCAATTTCATAATATATTTAAATTTTAAGATTGTTTATGTGTTACACGGTAAATGTTGATCTTGTTTGTGATTGTTGATATGATTATTTTAGGAGTTTGGATTTTTCAAAAAGATTTCGAATCATTTTCTGGGTATGTAATCACAAAATTTAAGCATTTCAGAATATAATGATTTGTTGCATTCAATGTTTATTTTTGCTATGAAAAATTTTAATTCTTGTCATAACTTTTCCTAAAAGAAAAATTAATAGTTTCGGGGAAATAATTCAAGAGTTATATTTTGAAATTATTTCTGGATATGTACTATAACTTTATTTATCCTTAAAATCTATTATAAATTTCATTCGAAAAGATTTATAAAAGTCATGAATTGTTTCGCAGTCTGTAATATTCTACTCGCGTTTTAGAACAAATTTTGAAAATATATTTTTATTTGTCTTGTTGGAATCAACATGTTATTTTAATTATTTTATGATTTTCATCTGATACATTCTGATAACATATTCAAACTATTATTTATTAATGAACGATTATTCCAACAAGGCAAGTTAAAAATTGTTAAATATGAGAATGGATAAGGATTCAATATTTAATACTGAGCAGTCGTATCCTGCAACTGCTCTCACATAGCACACCAAGAGAAACGGAATCCAATTTGTTTGATTTGTCTGATTCGACATAGTTATTGTTTGATATTACATAGTTATTGTTTTATCTTCTTTGAAATCAGCCCGCCGCTTTAATTTCAACAGTTTAAAAAATTAAGGATATCTCAAAGAGTAATGTATCAGAGTTCGTTTTAAAGATGGTGAGAATTATAGCTAAGTGAGTTCAAATAGTTTTTAAATTTTTCTCAGTTTTAAAAGAAGCTGCACTTTTATTTTTAAAAACTCAGTTAAAAAAGCAGAGGAATCTATATATTTACAAATAAACCCTGAAATATAACTACAATAAGCAGTGGAATTATTTTTAAAAATGTATTATTAAATACATGGAGAAAAAGTAACAACTTGGTTATTTAACTTAAATATTTCAATACTAATAACGTAATCCAAAGATACTAACTAATACGTACAATTTTCTATTTCGTTGTTTGTTACTCTATATGAAACGATTGGTTGATACTTTGTGAAACTAAGAGTATTGAAGAAAATATATTTTCATTAGTGATATACGATGCTTAATTTTCAAGAAATAACAGACATTTCCTGTGTTTTATTATTATCATTATTATTTAAATATTGATTTATTAGTCATTTTCTGCCCGGCATCACTAACTAGACATAAATCTAATTTTAATTTTAATTTGAACTCGAAACACTATAAGCATCTCTCCGACTTGACATTCGAATGCATGAATTCTTAAATCTAAGACCAGAACATAATTTATTTTACGGTTCTTCTTCTTCTTAGAATTGGGTTTGTATGTCATTGGGCATCTCTGCTTTTATCAGCATTTTGTACCATTAACTCCAAAACGAATGTTTTCTAGTTCAAGTTGCTCGGGTCACCCACTTTATTAATAAAGTCCGATAACCCTTTAATGGAGTCTAGGTGTATATTTTACGGTTAGGCCGGTGACAATAAACAGCTGAAATAGAAATAATAGGAGCATCGTTAACCATTCAATTGCATTCCAATGTTCACCCGATTGAGAGCTGTTAATTATTTTTATGTAATACACATGACTTTAAATACAATAAAAACTTCAATTAATAGGTAATTTGAAATTTTTTTATGAAATAGCGTGTTAAAAATGATTGTGTCCTCTTCTGTTTTCTTCTGTAACTAGAATTAATTGAAGACAAGATTTTATGATTATATAAAAGGCGTCTCTATTAAGACGGAAATGTAATTCAATTTCTATCTGACCCAACCAAAGATCCTTCATACTGAGATTGCTATACACACTAAAAAGTTGCATGGTATCCTATGTTTCTCCAATGGAGAGTTGTGGAGAAAGAAGTAGGAACTTACATATTGCCTTCATGGCATGATAATAGTTTTTAAGGATTTATAATTAGCTGTTTTTCTGTCCACAGAAATATAAGCAGCCACATATTACAAACAAATTCTTGTCTAATAATCGAAAAATGTTACCCATTAAACATTTGTTCTTAGAATACTGGTATGATGGGTCTCTCTTTCTCTCAGATTTATCAAAGTTTGCTTTTACAGGTGAAATAAGGTTTTAATATATAAAGTTTGTTTGTCTACAACCAGTTTGTGTACATAAGGACAAACCAGAGTGAAACTTTAAATTTTAAATGAAACATTTCTTGCGACATCAAAGTAACATGTTGAATATGCTCGGCGATATTTGTTCTTCATTTGATGAATCCATCATAAAAATTCTATTAAATTTCCATACTAAAAATAGGTTGAAAGCAGTATTTCATTCACAGTAATTTCTTAAAACGTGTTACTCAGCCATTCTTATTCCATCTGGTAAAGTATAAAATGGCTACTACATTTGAGGTACATAGTTCTTTTGGCAACTGCTAATAATACAATACAATCTTCATATCTTCCACCATTTCACACAAAAAAATTCTAACGACTAGTTTTCTTTGCCAGGACAAAGCTATTTTCTTTTGGTAAAATATTTATTTTTCAATTATTTGCGAAATTAATTTAGGTCGTTCCCACAAACAGACGGGCGCTAAAAGTTTATAAATATCCAAAAGTTGATTTATTATTAGCCATGACATTGCCATAAATTTGTGCTGGATAAAATATTGGGATATACTTTTACAAAATTCAATACATTTTATATGTGTGTATATATAATGAAAACAATCGACACATGATATTTGTCATAACACAAGTACTTACTGTCGAAAAATCGTCTGGTGATGAATTGAGTCCATTTCGAACTACTGCAGATATTCTAACCTGAGGTAAGAATCCAAATTCACGCTGTTGAATCGAATGCAAGAACATTCGACTGCTAAATCGACAAACGAAAGAACGAAAACTACAAGAATTTAATCAAATGGATACACTCTACAATTACGAATAAAATATAACTAAATAATTTGTTAATGATGAGAAAGAGTAATGATGCAAGTCGAATCTGGTGGCAATGTCATTCTATTTCTCAAACGTACTCGTGTTTCCCTATTTTCTAAAATAAATATTTTTTTTATACTAAACATAACACCTTCCTCGATACAATCCCCTACCACAGGGATTATCCACATTACAAGTTGAAGAATTTAAAATTTGCAAAGTTACAAAACACATGGTTTATCAAAATAAAATTGCCCTTTATAAGATATCCTTTTGTTCCACATGTTTCTGTATAGGGTGAATCTTAGATAGAAGGTCCCTGCTCGTGAGTCTACTTTGTCATAGGATCACGATTCATGATCGAGATTAAATAGCCAAATGTTTAGAAACCTCATTGAAAAATGTACACTCCGAAACCTATAACGCAAGATTAAAATATGCACGTAAAACAGAAATTAAAATCAATGGAAAACTAAATTTTTTTGAGATCAAAATGTTGTATAGTCCATGGTAAACAAGTTTTGAATTAAACATTACGAGTCCAATATATGACTATCAATAATGCATTTTAATTTAAACTTGAGTATAGGCTCTATCTTATTGTATATGCTTAAAAAGCGGTATTACACATTACCAAACCATAAGCCGCTTTTTGCGTAAAGATCAGCAGTAAATGAGTTTTGAAACGTATGGAAAAATATAATACTCAATATTCTATATTATTCTAAGATTGCGAATTCCTGGTTGTAAAATAATTTTCTCTTGTATTCGGAAGGTGGCAGCCACACATAGGCTTTCTTTCATAGTGGATAGCTTCACGAGCCTATTCAATTTCTTAGAAAATCCTCTTCTGCGCAAGTGGTGGAATTAGAGAGAACTTCAATAGAGTTGTAGATCTTGTCATTTGATATTGTATGTTGCTAAGAAAACAAAGCCTGAGTACATTTAAAGGAAAGGAAACACATCAATGTATATAAATGATGAAAGAATCTGGATTAATTCAATGTTTTTCTTCTAACGTGATATGGAAAAAGTGTCGCGGATACTGTCGTACAAACTAAATTGAACACTTGAGCACCATTCAAGAAAGTGGTTGCACTCAGCCAACAGATAACCAAACCTATAGCAATTAGCAATTACAAGCATAATTTATAACAATTTAATGGAATAAAATAAAACTAAAAATTTAAAATTCAAATAATTTACAAATAAGATTGTGATTTTTAATCAAACGGCAAGGTAAAGTAACATTAATAAAAATTGGAACTGTTCATATGTTGTAACTATATTTAAACATACGTTTTTACTTCTCCTCGAATTTGAAAAAGGTCTTTTTGAAATCTCAACATCAAAAAGATTTTATTCAATCCAATGTTTTCACAATTTAGACAAAAATATTAACGCAATGCAATAAAACAAATGTATTTTTATTTGTGTAAAATTATCGGTATTTAGCTAAAAATTCATTTTAACAATATGAAGAAATATATAGCCTATCTAATTCACTCGCTTAGTGAATATCACCCAGTGTTTTATAACAAAGTTATATTAAATTAATGCTGATGAAATGCTGGATTTCGATATAAGTCATATGTCTATTATATTCATCTTCGGTTGCTATCAAAAAATATATTTTATTAGAATTGTTTTCAATGCGAAGTTTTATATATAATATTTTGCAGTAAATTAAATTTATCAATGTTGAAGGAGTAGCTGAATTTATAAATAGAGATCAGACTTTCATTTTCCCCTATGGCTTGCAATGCATTTAAACTGTAATTCCTGGCCTAACCAGCCTTATTGTGGAAAAATAATGCTCCCCATTATTTTTTTTTATGTTTTGCTCCCCATTTTTTTTTACGTTACCATAAAATGTTAAATCAATGAGAATTTAACTTCCAGACTATCACGATTTGAAAATTTTCGTAGGTGAACGTTTAACCTGCATTTAATTTGGCTCATCTTACGGTTACTTCACATATGTAAGGATTAACTTCTATGCCAATGATTCAACTCGAACCTTTGGACTGAAAATAGGAGCACTAAATAGAAGCAATTATTCGTTTTCTAAAATTAGAGTACATTTATATGCATTGAGTAAATTTTCTATAGAATATATTTTAAGTAATATTGTATTAGTATACTTTTGAGCTTGATTGTCTTTCTCTGGAGGAAACTATACCTTACTCAAAAAAAAGCTGTATTTCGGTAATGGCAGTCGGGAAACTTAACATACATGTAGCAATAAATAATTTGTAAACTCGCATGAAATTATAAATAATGGCAATGAGTTTAAATTCATATACGAAGCTTGTGTGTGTTTCCTTTTAATACTTAATCAAATTTGATGTAATTAAATATTCTCACATGATTCATTTTTGATTTTGATGGACAATAAACAGAAAGTATCTGCTAATGATGATTGAGTTAATTGAGTATAATCAGATTAATATTTCAAGCATAATAGAAATTTTATTAAGTAATTTGCAGTAATAGTCGATAACAGATATGTAATCCGAAAAAAAAATAATTTTATATTAAGCTTATATTTTTAACAGAAAAATTGTTTTTGAAATTTCTCAAAATGTACCATAATTTATTGATACAATTAAGAATATGTTGATTATGTTATTGCGGTGTTTCTGACTGCATATACAGCACCTAAAGTTTTTAAATACATCGAATCATTTAGTGAAATTGAACAAGTACAAATGACGTAGCACAGGTGCTGTATAATCCAGAATGCCAAATTCTGAGATCGGCGAATTTTTGGCGGATTTATGTATCTGGCAACTTGGTTTTTATTACGTCATACATATGGACAACTATAAGAATAATGCAGAAAATTCAATTTTGATAACCCTAGTATTTACATCATCACGCATGTCACGATACGTCATCTTGGCAATATTTCTTCATCGCCAAAAGAATTCAGATTTTGGAATCATGGATTATATGGCACCAGTGCCAATGACGAAGTCATTTCGGCCCTCTTTTGCTCGTCATGTCATTCTACACTAGTGAAGATGTTACTGCAGAAAATGCTGATTTCTCCACAGAAGAACTACATTAGCAATAAACGAGCAAATCGAACTCCTTTTTAAACCAAAGTTAAACTTCATTAAACTTTGGTTTAATGTAATTAAACCAATATTAAACCTTGTGGGTGTATAATTGCTTTCAAATACGCTTTCAATTACAGATGCTGATAAACAAACATTAATTTAAGCTTGATACAGTAATGTTATTAATGATAAACTTATTTTTGTATAAGGAAATATCTCCTTTACGGTTAATTTTTATCTGCATGTTCCATCAATCTTTTTATCTTCAGAAATTTTCCTCTGACATATTTGCTATAGAAAAAAGTACCGAATATACTTTTAATAGAAATACTCATTGCTTTTATATGTTATGTGAGAGAAATAAAGACACCACACCAAAAAAAAGTTTACTATAACTGAAAAATTATAAAATTACATTTTTAGAGCTTATATCTTTATCATCCAATGGCATGTTTCACACTTAAAATTATTTTAAAAATTGACAGAAAATATACAATATTCAATCAACTTTTTAATATTAATAGTTAACACTTAAGTAAAATAGCTTAGTCCTAAGATAGTTTTATATAAATTCCTAGAACTTTTTTAAACATTACAACAATCAAGTAAAAAAATTCATTACTGAAATTAAGAATAAATTTTAATCTAATCAAAGCCAACTTCATAATTAAATTAAATAGCATAATGATTGGGTAATTAGCTGATATATCTACTTGTGTATGCACACAACATTTGTATATATATAAACATATTTCAAAATCACCAAACAATTTACAGATTCTCAAAATTTATCCACTACAATGCGCTGTCAACAGATACATTAAATGAATTATTTTCTTCGAATCTTCTGCAAATATGTTGCAAAGTTCGCCAAGCAATTCATTAGCAACAATTAAAACAAGTGTTGCTTTGAAGTAAACTGAAATAATAAGCAGGTAATAAATAATAAAATTATTTAAAATCCAAGTGTATAAAATAATTACAATCTTGATTAGGAAACAATACTTTTAAATATCAAATGCTTAAATTTATACAGCTATAAAAATTTTTCATTCGTAGCAATCTGAAGGTGCAAAATGTATTGATTTTTATGCATTTAAAGCAGCAAAATATCCTATTCTTTACAAAAATGAGCGCTCTTAGAATTAAAAACAATTATCAGAAATTTTTAATGCGTGTTAAGCATAAGTAATTTTATTATATTACACCAATAATATTTTAAAATCATAATTATATGATAAATTCTAACTGAAATACATTCTTCCTTATACTAAGTATCTCTAAGTATTAAATAGAACACAGTATTTTATAAGATAATGAAGACGATAAAGTCTGCAATGAGTGTTTCCTCAATGATCAGTAATAATTTTTCCTAAACACCGAAACATTACATGATAGCTTTACATGTTTGTCGGAGACACATAAAGTACCTCCACTTGTCAAAAGCTAAGCGAATATAGAGCTCAAGTACACCATCAGTGTTTTGGCGTATCCATGGATTATCAATAAAGAGAATGGCTATGTCAGAGGAAAAATGTTTGGTGGTTCATATGAACATTGTATGAAAAATAGTGGGTGCAATTACGTCCACTAGAGCTATGGTTGGTTGGGTTTTATGGCGCAGTCCAAAAGAGGATAAACAGCGCCAAAACTATGATTTCGTGTAATTATTTTCCAGTGGAGCTCTGATTTCAACCAAGATCAGAAGGTAAGGAAAAAAGTGACAAGTTACACATATAATAATAGGTAATTAATGCGCTTGTAATACGTATTAAGGGCTGTGGAAATAGAACATTGATCCACACAGCCACAATATTATGCCAAAAATGAGTCAGTATAACAATGTAAGGTAAGCAGCTTAGGAAGTTCATTTTACTGTTTCGAAACTCAAATTTGACTACTGTGGTATTATTTCAGAGGAGAATTTTGTCCGACGACATTGAGTACTGTAACTTCATGATATCTTATTATGATATATTACATTTTATATTCTAATATCTCATTCCACCATTCAAACGGTTATGTGCCTTTTCAAAGTCAAGTTGAAACAGCATTTAGTTAATATCATAATTGAGCAGTTAGTGACTCCCATATCCTTGTAGGATGCAGATTTTTTAGCCCTGCTCAGACTATAAAAAAAAACTTTGATTCAACATGTTCTTCCAGTATCAGACCAAAAAACGTTTTTTTTCCAATAAGACCGTCATGTCAACTTATATGAAAGTAATGAAGCCTTGTAACAAATAAAAATAAAAACAGAAGTATCTACTGGGTACCAAGCTGACGAGCACGTGTAGAACGAAAAACAATTCAAGGTATTTTTGGAGAGCTAAAATTGGTAATCCATAAAATAAGTATTAATGCTTCGTTTTGGTTAATCTGATTGCAATTTTATCTTAGCACAATATAAATAAATGTTCTTTCAATTTTAGTGACGCAATAAATTTCCGAAAACACGCAAAATGAGGGACAAATGTTGTGTTTTAGGAAGAAGGGATAAATATATTTTTGTTAATATGGAGGGTAAAGTGCGTGTCCATTGTATTAAGAAGTGGTATTAATATTTAAAGAATATAATCAAGTTTCATAATAGTCTACAATCTTGGTGAACAATTAGTGTTGGTTAGCTAATATATTTAGTAATGTATAATAGGGATTGTACCACCCTATTATATACTAATGCAAGGAAATGAAAACATTTCACTGTCAAGAGAGACCAGTGAAACATTGACATTAGTTGTTTTTATTGCAGCAGCATGATTTTCTGTGCATTTCCCTGGATTGGAACATAGTCCTGAATCAGGGACCAAGCAGAAGACACCCAATATTTGGCTTACTACCCCCAGAAGTGTGATTTCACATTGCGACCCTGATATATTTAAGGTACCCCAACCATCTTTATAGAAAAAGATGGATCTTCGCTTGAATCAGGATTCGAACTCTACCTTCCGATAAGGAGAACGAGCCCCCCCTAACCAACCAGGCATTCACTGCTCCTGGATTCATCAGTGACGAACTTGCAGAACGAAATGAGACGGGTAGAAGGAATTTTGATTTCGATGCTGGATGATAGTACAAATGAAGATAAATGGACAAATCCTCTTTATAAATTAATTGAAACTTTGTTACTACAGATGAATTACTTGGCCTAGAATCCTTGTAATCAATCACTCAATAAGACTTGCTTCAACGTGCTGTAAATTTAATAGAAAAAACTAGCTTCTCCTGCAACAAAATATGAAACATTCAAATTGATGGAGTCAGAGAGAAGTAAAAAGTAAAGATATGGATATATATAAGCTATTAAAAACAATCAAAAAATACAACACACAAACGAGAAGATCTTGTTTTTTATTGCATTATGATTCAACAGAATATTTGTGAAGGTGCATTGAATTTAAAGCATGCTGTATATGCTTTGCCATATATATGCTAGTGTTGTGAATATAATAAAGGCAATGATGCTATCGTTCACTATCGACAGTGGATGTGGAGCCACAATATGAAGACGTAATCAAGTACAGTAGTTTTAGGTAGTTGAACCTAGAGAGAGTGATGAGAGTCTAGTCATTGAAGAATAAAATCTGATTTTTAGAGACGAAGGAGGTACCTCATGATTTTGTTACTAATATACGATATGAAGATTAGTACATAATGCAGCTGATATATTTAAAAATTAAATGAATTTAGAGAGTATACATAAGGAAATGAATTGTTTACTCAAGAAATATGGAAATCGAAAAAAAAAATCCATGTAAAATTTAGGCAAAGTTTAGCACCGAAAACAAGCAGACAGACATATTTTGGATATTTTCATTTTTAGGAACAAATCTCTAAAATATTTCTGTTAGGATTTGAGATTATTTATAGTTTTGAGGAAGGAATCCCTTAAACTTTTCAAGATTTTAAAAAGTCAGCAAAAATTCAATTTGCTTTTTTTCGATATTTTTACTGATGCAACTTCTAAGTTAATATACATCATTTAGAAGTTACAAATTGAACTTATTGGCTTGCAACTAGGTTTCTTTTGTTTGCTGCTCTACTGTTACATTTTGCACAGTAATTATACCAAAGCCGATATTAAAAATTAGACTCAAAATCAGTAAAAAACTAAGTAAAAAGTTGGAATTCGTCTTTCGAACAACTGCACAGACAAGTAAACCACTAACTCTTCAACTGCCAGCTCAGCTGACTTAAAATCCGATCATAGGGTGGGACTGCAAGAAAAATTTAACACCACGACATTAATCACTTTTTACAAACTTTTATTAGCTGAAAATATTTATTGAAAATGAT